>SJYX01017984.1:75047-118051 GCA_006410675.1 Oreotragus oreotragus | reverse complement strand
AGGGGGCGCGGGCCGCGTGCAGCAGGAGGGGGAGGGGCAGGGCGAGGCAGGCGGGGTCCCCGCGGCGTGGCGGGCCTCTTGCCCAGGCGCTGCGGGTCCTAGCAGCCCACCTCACACCTGCCGGGGGCCAGCCAGCAAACAGACTTTGATCCTCCCAGCCGGGTCCACGTGGGGCGGGCCGCTCGGCTACCGTGTGACAGTCGGCAGTCTGGGAGGGGCCAGGAGGGGGAGCCCCAGTGTGAGGGGCGGCGGGAGGCGCGGGGACGCGCTTCTGTCAGAAGAACCGCGATTAGGGCCGACAGACTCATAAACAAGTGCAGCACGTAACTTGTGACTCTGCTCAACACCGAGTTGAGGAGTTCGTCCAGGACGGTCCTGCGAGGCGATGAATGGAATCTTTGTAAATGTTTCAATAAAGCAAATAACCCCCTATCGCCACCATCGCCCGGAGACCTTGTGTGAAGTAAGATATTTCTGTCACTGATTATCTAAGGATCATTTAGGGCGCAGACTTAAAGCAGGAGAAACCTGGGTTCTGGTTCTTGCTTTGCCACTAGCCAGCTGGGTGACTTTGGGCAAGTCAGCCGGTCTCTCTAGACCTGTTTCTTCGTCTATGGAGAGTAAAGGACTGAACAAGAGGAGTTCTTAAGATTTCCCCTGACTTTAAAATTCTAAGGCTCTAAGACTTAAACATTGTATTTATACACTACAAACAGCAGAACCCAGTGTTGGTTGCTATGGGGAACGGGAGGGGCAGTGAGAATACAGAATGAGCTTCTGTCCAGGTGGAGGTGAAATATATAAAATTTTAAATTACGGTGAAATACTCCTGATAAATTGTGCCAACACTGCTTCAGATTGGATACATACCTTGCTGTGCTCTGAATGAAGACTAGCTAACTTCAAAGTGAAGGCCTCCTGCTTCATAAGTGGAGGGGCGGCTAGACTCAGAGTGGCCTGAACTGGACTCCCAAAGGTCTCGCTCAGCCCCCCAACAGCGAGAAGGACCTCCAACTGCTCTGGATTGCTGGGAGACAAAGACAGTGCTAGCCAATGCCTCAGGGTCTGTATATAAGGCTTGTTTGGGGCCATGTATTTTTGCATTTAAAAAAATATTATTTCTAGAAAAGTTTTTTCACTTGTATATGGTGTATTTCTCATCTCCCTATCCAGACTAGAGAGCCAGATCCTCATCTATATCTGTTCTTCCAGAATGCAAAAGAATGGAGGAAACTTCCTGAGACATTTATTAAGAAAGAATTGACAGGATTTGATTAATTGGGTATTGGGAGAGTGAAAGCTGATGAGAATTTTAAAAACATAGTTTTTAACCCGACAAGGAAAATATTGCTTAAAACAGGTGGAGAAGTTGGAAAGGGTGTGCAAGGAGCTGCTCTTAAGGAGAAAATACTGAGCCTGTTTTGTAATGTGCTGAATTTTCAGTGAAGTCTGGATGGTGGCACTGCTAAGGAGTGGGGAGATGGGATTGGGGATTTCCATAATCTTCTCTCCCTTGGTGTCGACAATGGATGTTTGTGAATTCATGTATATGAATACAGCCTCAAACCTCCTCCAAACCAGGTCCTCCTATATAGACATTGAGGAGCCACGTGTGGGTCAGGATATCCCACGGAAATGGCCAGGAGGCAGTTGGAAGACCATTTTGCCTCCTATTGGGAGCTGCTGGGTCCCTTTACTTAAAAGACAGATTCCTTCATGGAGTTCCTTGGTAGTCTAGTGGTTAGGATTCAATGCTTTACTGCTGTGGCCGTGGCTCAGCCCCTGGTTAGGGGAACTGAGATCCTAAAAGCCATGTGCTGTGTGGGCAAAAGCAAGAAGAAAAGATATTCCTCCAAGTGTAAGTAATGTCCAAAGAGAAATCAATAAGTCAATGCAGAAGGCGAGGATGCTCAGCAAACAGTAGCAATCCTTTCAGTAACTAAGCAGACTGAATTGGGAGACGTTCAGACCCACGTAAAAGGGACTCTAGGTTCAAGTCAACTCAGTAGTCACTTATGAGAACCTGCGTGGTGCCACATTTTTTCCCCNGGATGCTCAGCAAACAGTAGCAATCCTTTCAGTAACTAAGCAGACTGAATTGGGAGACGTTCAGACCCACGTAAAAGGGACTCTAGGTTCAAGTCAACTCAGTAGTCACTTATGAGAACCTGCGTGGTGCCACATTTTTCCCCCTCTTGTAAGCCACTTCCCAGACAATGTGCTTTATGCGCTCATAACCTAGAAGCGAGGAGGGGTGTCAGAGATGCATTTTCCAGATTGGAAAAGTTATAATCATGCATTCCAGAAAGAGTAATATTTACCTATCAGCAAAACATTTCAGTCAAATAAACCTTTTTCCCCCCTAGCATAGTGTAGTCAAAATACTTTGGTAGCTTGACACAAAGTTGTCCTTTTTTAGCCAGTTGTCTTGGCATTGCATTAACACAGCCAGAAGTGAGTTAAAATGAAGGGAAGCCATACCATTATTCACCAACACTCCTGGAGGTTGTCGCCCCAGGTTGAGTAAGATGGCTTGGCTTTTTCTTCCTAATTCTTGAGAACTCTCCTGACAATTTGCTTAGTGCTCAAACTGACTAAACTCAGCATACTTTAAAGATGAGAAAATAATGCTCATTTTGGAAAGAGACTGCCAATTTGAGTGAAAGTCAAATGTTGAACACAAACTTTGCAATTTCAGAGCCCTCTAAGACACCTCCCTGCTTTATCAATGCCAAGCTTCTCCAAACTGGATCTTCTTAGTTCAATGAGCTAGCCTGAACATTATCAACCCAAAGTGTAGGTTTAAAAGGATTCTTGTAAAAAACAAACAAAAACTGCTAAACACAGACACACCTCTGAATATTGGTTTTCAAAAATTGTGAGTGTTTGAAGCTATGTTAAGGACAGACAGATGAATAAAACCATGTGAAAACCAGATTACATTTGACTTTGGTTGATGGCCAATCAATTCTAATGTTCAATCTTAGGGCAAAAATGATGGGGGAAGTCAAATATGTTTGTCTTGTTTTGGAATGTATTGACTAATTACTAAAAATATAAAATCTTTCCCAACAACAGGGCCAAGACTTGAATTTGTAGCTGCTCCCGGAGGGAACAGGCAGTATGAAAAAGAATAAACAAGTAACAATGCACTAATAAAGCCCAAAAACATCACAAAAGGGCTCAGAGATATAAGGGAAACCATATGAAAGAAAGGGTCAGAGCTGGAAACCCTACTGGGAAGCAAACGGGAAACAGGAACGGGGTAGGGAGTAGAATGTCCAGTGAGAGGCCCCAGACAATCACGGAGCTTTTTGTATGTGTTGGTTAAGCTAAAGAATGGCAGGTGAGAGTTAATAGCAAAGGTAAACTCATTTTTCTTAGAGACTGAAAACTGGATCTAAGATCTTGTCATGCCTGGAAATTAAATCTAGAAATAAAGACCCTGACACCTATATAGCTTGGCTCATGAAAAGCATTTGTGAATTTCTTGGGTGCAGTGTTACATAATACTAGAAATTGTGGAAGGCGTAGTTAGTCAGTTTTAAAGTTTAGGCTGAATGCCCATTCTTTCTTTAGCCCTTCTAACTCTAGGGGTGGGAGATTGTAATTAAAGTACAAAGTACAGAAGTCTAAAAAAAAATTTAATTTAAAAGCATATTTTTATGACTCTCTCCGTTACTTGTCTATAAAGATAATGTTGACCAGCAGAGTATGTTGAGAGTTTTATATACCTGATGACTTTTAGAAAGTTCAGGGAACTGCTCCTTTAAAATGACATATTTTGGACAAGTTATTAAAACTCTGTAGGCCTCACTTCCATATCTTTTTAGTGAGGGGTTCTGAGGGATGGCCATTTAGCTGGATATGTGTGTTGTATGTGTTAGTTGCTCAGCTGTGTCTGTCTCTTTGCGACCCCATGGACTGGAGCCCACCAGGCTCCTCTGTCCACGGGGATTCTCCAGGCAAGAATACTGGAGTGGGTTAGCATTTCCTTCTCCAGGTGATCTTCCCAACCCAGGGATGGAATCTGCATCTCCTGCATTGCTGGCAGGTTCTTTACCATCTGAGCCACCAAAGGAAGCCCTAAGATGTGACTGCAGAAGACGATACTGCCTGCCTCATATTCTCATGAGGGGTGCGAATGAGAGCCTTTTAGGCTACCTGTACTTGGAGTCACCATGAATCCAGGACTGAAAATTTTAACCTGCAGATTCAGAAACCACACTTTTGTCATTTCACCTGAGGGGAACTGATTCACATAGACTCAAAACGGACTGAGTTGCTGACCAGAATTCCTACTTCATTTACTTAGTCTCGGGGGGAGGAATCCATTGCTGAGAGCCTGCCTCCCTCTTGTGGGAAGGGCCTCTCAGAAACAAGGCTGTATGTGGAGGAGACAACTGGGCCAGAGGAGTTGGGTCTTCTGTGGAAGAGACGGTTTCAGCCCTGTCTCCTGAGCTGTGAGAGTCTCCTTGTGTCTCCACATGCACGCGGCCCTCCTGTCCCTGAGTCATGCTCCATTTTGCTGCCAAAGTGATAATTTTGAACCCAGATCTGATCATGACAAAATACACATCCTTCCCCACCACCTCCACCAGCACCATCACCAGCACCGTCACAGCTGCAATCCCTCTGTGGCTCCCCAGCGCCCAGAGGGGATGAGCCAAGCTGAGCGCACAGGGCTGGCCATGGGCTGGCCTCCCCGGCCTCTTCCCATCGCCCCGAAGCTAACGGGCCTGGTCTTTCTGACCACCACGCCTCCTTTTGCCAAAACACCTGTGCATACCCTATTCCCTCTGCTTGGGACACTCTTTCCTCCCTTCTTCCTCACCTTAGTTCTTACTCAGCTCTCAGCTTAAGAGCCACTTCCTCAGGGAAATTTTGTGACCTCTTGGACCAGGTCACATCACTCTAGTACAAGTTCGCTTGGCTCCTGGTCCTGATTTTTGTGGCATAGAGCAAGGATGCCATTTACATCTATCCATCTGAGTATTTGATTAGGCTGTAGGCTCCATGGTGGCCTAGTGGTTAAGACCCTGCACTTGCAATGCAGGGGTCGTGGGTTCCATCCCTGGTCAGGGAACTAAGATCCCACAATGCCATGCAGCACAGCCAGAAATAAATAAATAAATTGGGTGGCTCTGGTGATAAAGAACCTGCTTGCCGATATGGGAGACAGAAGAGTCAGGGGTTTGATCCCTGGGTTGGGCAGATCCCCTGGAGGAGGGCATAGCAACCCACTCTGGTATTCTTGCCTGGAGAATCCCATGGACAGAGGAGCCTGACAGGCTATAGGCTATAGGGTCCAAAGAGTTGGACACGACTGAAGTGACTTAGCACGCGCACACACACGCTCCCTGTGGGCAAGGGCGGGGTGTGCTNTCCCCTGGAGGAGGGCATAGCAACCCACTCTGGTATTCTTGCCTGGAGAATCCCATGGACAGAGGAGCCTGACAGGCTATAGGCTATAGGGTCCAAAGAGTTGGACACGACTGAAGTGACTTAGCACGCGCACACACACGCTCCCTGTGGGCAAGGGCGGGGTGTGCTTTTCTGCTCACCATTGCGTCTATCCCCAGCCAACCTGGGACTCAAAAGTGTTTGTTGAATAAATGAATGAATGAGTGAATGTTGGTAAATTACCTTTCTCAAGTTTAGTAATTTGGGCATTCGTTCAACAGATCCTTATTGAATATCCTTGTTTCCCTGTCTACACTGGAACTTGAGAATCAGAGAATCCTCTTCTTCTAGACAGTGTAGAAACCACTGTGACACAGTCTTATTAATTAGCTCATTGTTTTCTTTTCTTCAAGCAGGCTACCACAGTTTTGCTGTGATATTATCTCACACAAGATGCAGTTAATTGAATGAAACTAGGACCCACCCTTGAAACCCGCCGTGGCAACATTCTAGGTTCTCATATAGTTTTCAAAACACGTCCACATCCCTTATTTAAGGTGCATAATGAGCCTATACGCTTTGCAGGACAGATTCTACAGATTATGGGATGAGACTCCAAGAAATGAAGACATTTGCTCAAGGTCCCTCTGCTTGAGAGGCCCTAATCGCACCAGCACTGGGTTTGTTTTTAACTTCATACCCCAAATTGAGAGAAACAAACTCAGTTTGAGGCTCCAGGCTTCACACGCAGTGCTTACTACAGATTCTATCATTCGTCTCAGTTTTAGAGGTCTCTGGTTCCATGGTTTTCTTATTAATTTGTAATTACTATTTGTATTACTAAGGAGAGGTGGCCTACATGTGAGTGACATCTCTTTAGCAGGTCACTCCCAAATCTGATTCTCTAGTGGTATGTTCCACAACTGGGTTCTGATCACACAAGACTTTGTAGAGTGAATTCCTCACTGTTTTGCCCACTCTTTTTATGTACCTCTTCCTTTCAATTTCTTCAATAGTTTGGATGCCTTCCGAAGGACTAACATTAGTGAAAGTAGTGGCCCCTTGCCTGCGGTGCCTTGTTAAAAGCAGATAGTGATTCAGTGAGGCCTGTGGTGGAGCCTGACATTCTGCATTTCCAATAAGCTCCTGGGGGATGCCAGTGTTAGTGTTTCCCAGATCACACTCTGAGGACCGAAAGATACTAGAAGCTTGTTTTTTTAGCTGCAGCAAGTCTTACTTGTGGTGCGTGGGATCTTCTGTCTTAGTTGTGGCATGTAGGATCTCGTTCCCTGGTCACGAATCAGACCTGGGTCCCCTGCATTGGGAGAGTGGAGTCTTAGCCACTGGACCACCAGGGACGTCCCAGAAGCTTTTTATTTTTAACCTTAGGAGGAGGCTATTCTGTGGAGTTAATCTGTTCCCATGCCAAAAAAAAAAAAAACCATCCTCAAACGTTAAAATGTTTTGATTTTACTTTTTATTTTATATTAATCTGCATATTCTAATTTTATTTTGCAATAAATGATATCACTTATATTAGAATTTTTAAATGAAATCAAATGTCTTTTTCTTGTAGATAAAGTGAAAGTGAAGTTGCTCAGTCGTGTCCGACTCTTTGTGACCCCATGGACTGTAGCCTACCAGGCTCCTCAGTCCATGGAATTTTCCAGGCAAGATTACTGGAGTAGGTTGCCATTTCCTTCTCCAGGGGATCTTCCCAACCCGGGGATCAAACCCGGGTCTCCCTCACGGTAGGCAGACGCTTTGCTGTCTGAGCCACCAGGGAGATCCAAGCACACCTTAAATTAATCAAACTCCAGATGTGAATGCATTTCCAGTTTTGCCTTTCAGAAAAAAAAAATTCTTGACAATTTTTGGAAGTATTTGTTATTCTGACTAACGTTAATGGCTCCTGAAGTCTGAATAATGGGTTGGGCTGAGGAGTTAGAGTATGACTGGGCGTCTCGCACTCAAACCTTTCATCATCCAAAGTGAAAAGCCTTTTCTATCAATTACTGATCAAATCCTGATTAGGAGCCAAAGAGACTTAAAATGAAAAAGAGGTGTTTAATTTAGGCAGCACTGGAAATGGCAATATACACCAAAAAGGGTAGGTGGGAAGTGAGGCTCAGAATGCTTCCCTCTAGCCTGTCTGCTGATTCTAGAAGAAGACAGCCAGGATCTAGCCTCGTGGTAGCTGCAGCCACAGACCATTCCCATGAGCCCTTGTTATTGACTTTATTTATGCTTTGCATTGAGCTTCAAAGTTTTCCATCGTAAGGTCAGAGTTGACCCTCTCTTAAACTCAAGAGAGACATCTTTCAGTCCCCAAAGTGCCATTGTCTTAAGAGTGAGCACAATCGAGACTACTGGGATTGCGTTTCTAGGCGTTGCTCAGGTGTCTTCAGATTTGAGAGCCATCCTTTAATGGAAAAACCAGTGTCTGCTAAACTGGGGCAAATGGAGACTGTTTTATCTCTCAACTGCCTCCTGGTGTGGAACCAGGAGGAAGATGGACGAGCTGAGTCTAATGGAAAAGACCGCCTGGCTCCCCATGCTGGGATGAAAAGAAGGATGGGCTATTAAGTGTTCCTCTCTGTTTCTGTGGCCAGACTTTCAGTCCCGGCTGACAGGTCTCTCGGAGCAATTATGTCCTCCTCCCGTCTGTTTAACACAGTGCTTTCTGATCAATATTCCCATGTATCAATGCTCACATGACACTCTTGTTCAAAACCCTCAGTGACTGCCCATTACTCACAAATAAAGGCACTCTATTTTATCTAGGTATTTAAGGCATCTTGCATGTGATCTTAACTTGTTTATCTCTCATTCCTCTTCCCCAAGCCTGCTGCTCAAACCAAATTATCCCAAGAAATGATTGCAAGTTACCTAATGGCTCTGTGCCTCCTTCCCCCAATATGGACCAAAATAATATCCTATATCATTGGGTTGTTGTGAAATAGATGGGTTAATGCATATAAGATGCTTAGGACAATTCCTGGTACATGGAAAGGATCTGTAATGGGTGGCTCCCAAAGGATATGCCCAGTATCCTAATTCCTGGAAACTGTGAATATTCTCCCTTATTTGTGAAAAAGATCCTTTGCAGATATAATTTAAGTCCCAATATATTTCCAGGAGGGGCTTCCCTGCTGGCTCAGCATCTACAGAATCCACCTGCAATGCAGAAATTATAGGCGATACAGTTTCTTTCCCTGGGTTGGGAAGATCCCCTGGAGGAGGGTATGGCAACCCTCTCCAATATTCTAGCCTGGAGAATCCCATGGACAGAGGAGTCTGGTGATCTACAGTCCATGGGGTCACAAAGAGTCAGACGCAACTGAGGTGACTTAGCACGCACGTACGTTTTCCAGAAAAGCAAAAGGAAGATGAGCTTAAACAGACTAATTCTACTGGAGAGATTCGTGTTGAAATAAGTGGGCTATAGTCCCATGCCTGAAAACCTTCCTTTACACATATGGAGATGTTGGTTATCTTGGTATTTCTCACAGCAGAATTATTCCATTATTTGTTTACACATGAGCCTGTTTTCTGTGTAACCCATATAACTCCTTGGATTGGTTGGTGAACCCCTAAACATCAGGGAGCCAGCTCTGCCTTACACTTTTTCCATCTGATGACAATTGTTCTCATGGCTCAATGTGGATCATTCCTTTATTCCCCCTCAACCCGACACACACAGTTTGAGAATTTAAGAAACTGACCACTAATTACTAACGTGATGCCAGACTGACTTTTAAAAAATTCTCCTTATATGGGCATATTTTCAAACTTAGAAAAACTTTCAAGGACACCCCCCCACACACACACATATTCTTTACCTATATTTTATTAACTATTTTACCAAATATTATTAACGTTTTATCCCATTTGTTTTAGTGTTTGAATTTTCTCTCTCTTTTGAACCATATGAGGCTAAGTCCCACATATCAGGCTCCTTCAGCACTAAATTCAATGTACATTTCCTGAAAACAGGAATTTTCTCAACATAACCACAGGGCATTTTTACCAACTTTATACATGAACATCATCCACATTCCAATTTTGTCAGTTGATCTACTAATGTCTTTTGAAGTATTATCATCACCACCCTCTCCTGCACACACAGCATCAAGTTTTGGGTCAAACGTGCATTTAGTTGTCTTACCCCTTTAACCTCTAATCTGGAACATTTCCACAGACTTTGTCTTTTATGACGTCGGCATTTTTAAAATAATACAGTTCAGCCTTTTTTAAAGAAAATAGAACGTTCACATATTTTTGTTTTTGTTTATGCATTCTTGGCTAGAATATTGCAAAATGGATATTCTGTCTTTCTAAGGTTATTACAGCTGAAGGCGCACAATGTCCATCTGCCCTTTATTGGTAATGTAAATTTTTCTCACCCATCAAGTTGTTGATCAAATTGTTTACTGTATACATAATCTTTTTCTCCCTTGAACTAATAAGTCTCTGGAGAGATACTTTAAAACCATGCAAATATCTTGCTCGTTTACATGCCCCTCCCCCCTTAGATTTAGCATCTATTGACAGTTTCTGCCTGATCCCATTTTAATTAGTTGATTTATTATCTGGGGCTGTGCTAAGTCTTCATTGCCGAGAGCGGGCTTTTCTCTATTTGTGGCGAGCGGGAGCCCCTCCCTAGCTGTGGTGCTCGGCCTTCTCGTGGCCGGGGCTTCTCTGGCTGGAGGGCATGGGCTCTAGGGTGAGCGGGCTTCAGCAGTCGCCGCCCCCAGGCTCTAGAGCACAGGATCAAGAGCTGTGGCGCATGGACTTGGCTGCTCTGCGCCACGTCCGATCTTACTAGGCCAGGTATCAAACCCGGGTCTCCCGCATTGGCAGGTGGACTCTTTACCACTGAGCCACCGGGAAAGCCCTGACCCCATCTTTATTTTGGTGATTACCAAACAATTTTCCAGCTCCAGTAGGCTCTCCATGTCTACCAGGCAACCCTCAGTATTGTCTTATGTATGTATATACTTATCTGTCTGTCTATCATCAGTAAGGGCATTCCTGAATCCTATTTTTTCAGTGGTTTATAGTTCATCACTCTACTTAATTCTGGTGCTTAATTTGTCCCAGTGGGACCCCCTTCAAACGGGCTCCTGTGTCATATATTTAATGAAGATTTCTAGATTTTGATTGAAAGGTAAAATACATGACTTTAGTGGTTATTTTATGTACCTTAGCATAATAAGTCCATTACTCTTGCCTGGGAAAATCCCATAGACAGACGAGCCTGGTGGGCTGCAGTCCATGGGATCGCTAAGAGTCCAACACGACTGAGCGACTTCACTTTCACTTTTCACTTTCATGCCCTGGAGAAGGAAATGGCAACCCACTCCAGTGTTCTTGCCTGGAGAATCCCAGGGACGGGGGAGCCTGGTGGGCTGCCATCTATGCGGTCGCACAGAGTCAGACACGACTGAAGCAACTTAGCAGCAGCATAATAAGAGAGAACTTAATATGGTTAGGTTTTTTGTTTTTTGGTTTTTTTATGGTTAGGTTTTAAGAGTCAAAATAGATCCTGGGTCGAGTCTGGCTTTCTGATTTATTGGCAGTGTTTCTTGGGTAGATTACTTGCCCCTTTCTATACCTCAGTTTTCTCATGATAGTATAATAATATTAGAACCTACCTCATAGGGCTGTTTCGAGAACTAAGTGAGATAATGTATGTAAACTGCTTACTAAAGGAACAGATGCATAAGTCCTTGATGCTTGTGGGTCAGTGCCATTAGTTTATTGCCCGTATGCCAGTTTGTCCATGGGTTGGCTTGTCTCAGTTCCTCCTGCCACTTCTTACTGCTAGTAGCCCCCATCCAAAAATCATCCCCAATTCATAACTATCTGCCCTTTAACAATACATATCAATTAACAGAATTGTTGAATATTACAGGTCTCCAGGGATCAGAGATAATCTCACCCCACTTTCCTTTTGTTGAAAAGGAGGAGTCTGAGGCCCTGAGACTTTAGATAGCTTGTTCCAGGTCACCCAGGAAGAAAGGAAGAGCTTGGAAGCATGCTCAGTCTTCAGCTGTGTACCCTGTAGGCCATCGCCTGTATCTGCCCTAGCAAGAGCAACATTTAGGGGCTTCCGTGGCAGTCCAGGGGTTAAGACTGTGCCCTTGCACTATAGGGGCACGGGTTCTATCCTTGGTTGGGGAAATACTGCGGCAAAAAAAAAAAAAAAAAGTAACATTCGTTTGGTTTCTTTTCCCAGTCAAAGGGTATTATTCAAAGCATCAGTGGGAAAGTATCCCATTTTCTGTATGACTCATCCTCGTTCCAAGATTAACTAACATGCTCCACTTTCATTCTTTGCCTCCCACTCAGTTTCACATCCAGGCAAAGCCCTAAGAGTCTCCTTGCCTTCTCTGCCCCCACTGCCCTCCCCATCCTCTCCCCTCCCCAGCTGTGCTGTTACCTCCTGGCCCGAGACTGTCCAACCATCCTCAGATTCCTCTGACCATTTTTGTTGGACTCTGGTTTAAGAAAAGCATGTCTTCCTGAAATACCACTCTGAGCTATGTTGAAAATAGACGAAAGAAATAGACTTACATTGAAGCAGATGTACAGGGACAAGTGTTTGTTCATGTGCTTCCAACATTCCATTAACATCCCAGCATTATAGCAAAAAAGCATGCATTTCTGGACATGTACATTTTATTTTAACCTCCTCCAAAAAGAAAAAAGAATTAAGGATTCTTCTGATGTGTTAGGATGTTGTTGAACCAAGTAGAACTGGGAATAAATGTGCTATTAGCTGCGGCTTGAGGGATCTTTTTATTGTGACAAGATTTTCAGTTTGGGGTTTGTTTTTTGAAACAGGCTGTGACCTGCATAAGTTGATCCTGCTTACATCAAAATGCTAGTAAAAATGCTGAAATATTTACCGATGGAATGCTACGATGTCTGGGTTTTGTTTCCGCACAATCCATGATGTGGGGAAAGTGGGTCAGGGTATAAAGGAAGCAAGATTGGCCATGAAATGATAAGTGCTGAGTACACGGGGATTCTGTATCTTTCTATGTGACTGAAAGGATCTATATTGAAAAGTTTTTAAATACTAGTTTAAATTTTCATAGTTTGCTTTCTACCCCCCCCTCATTTATTTCTATTTGTTTGTTTTGCTTTGCTTCTCCCAAATCTGCCCTTTCTTGAAAGCGATCTCTGGCCACGCACCCTTTAGTAAAAGCTTTCTGAATATCTGACTCCTTAATCCACTAAAACACTAATACCATCTTGGCACCCTAAATGAGTGAGTTAAGACTTGTAGCCCCCTAGCTTGGACAGTTTTTAAGGGCAGGGACTAAACCTGATACTTTGGGATAAAGCCTACACTGCATGGCCTAAACCTGGCCTCAGTCAGGACATGATGGACATGCTTGTTGGTAGATTGGAAGAGACTGGTGAAAAGTGTTATAAAAATTGTCAATGTAAAGAGCAGTCTATTGATTTTTCATATATATTTTTTTTTCTTTAAAGCTCATCTCCATAGAGTTTACAGTATCTTGTTTCATCTTTAGGGAGCGTTGGCTTAAGAAAAATTCTCCTTGCTATTGAAGCCTTTCAGGTTAGGCAGGGATTCAAGAGCAACTAGTGAATAGTTTACCCCCAAAGGAGACTTAACGAAATCAAATGCTATGTGTGGGAATAAACCTCGAACTCTGTCTGTCTCCTGCTGCACAGTCTAATGGAAGGAGGCAGGAGGGGGAAAACATATCAGGAAAGAAAACGTCAGTTTTAAAGCTTTCAAACTTTGCCCGGGGAGCCATCTCGGAAGCATCTCATTTTAGGCTTGTCTGTGCTGGTTTAACGCAGGGTGAGAGCCAAACTCAAAGGGCATCTCGTGGAGCTGCACTTTATTAGCTCCCTCACACGCACTGATCTTTCGAAGTCTTCAGGACTAGTGCTTTCTCAGCGCAGGGGAAGAGCCCTTGCAAAGTTGGAAAGAGTCCAAGTAAAGTGCCTTTTGTTCCCCCAGTGGGAGGCACAGCGAAGTCACCCCTGTGTTGAGACCATCGCCTGTCTGTAAGTCCTCCTGGGAAGGACAAGCCACAGCCACCCTCTGGATCAGGTCTGACTTCAGTAACAGCCCTCAGAGTGAGGAAGCCCCCTCCATCTGCCTAACCTGAAAGCCGTCACTCCGCAGTTTCCGAGGCTATGGATACAGTCTCTCACTATTTTCTGTCTTCGCGTTCTCACTGATTCGCCTTCAGCCTTCTCTTCTCCAGGGAAAATAATCCTTGAGGAGGATGAATCAGGAAAGTGCAGTTGCATGGCATTCAGCCAAAGTATAAAAGAGCAAAAAATACAGACTAGGGTGCCTTTGGCGGCGGAAAGCTGCCCACAGGGCCTCTCTGAGTGGGTCTTTCAAGATTGCCCAGAGCTGACTCTTCAGTAGAACAAATGAGGCCTCACATTAGAGAAGCCCTGTTCTCTCCATGAAACACTGGGTGGGATGATAGAAAGAGCTGCAGCAAGAGAGCATTCGGTTAGACTTAGGGAAGAACTATAGGGAAGAACAAACTCGAACCCAGAGGTGAGGGGGGTTATGAAGCCTATGCCCCCAGTCGTTAGTCTCGGCCAGTTCCACTGGTCACCCGCAGTGAAGCAAGTGAGCCAAATGACCTCTTGAAATCCCTTCCAGCTTTCGTGTCCTTTGATTCTAGAAACCCAGCAAGTTTCCATTCTGTTTGATTGTACCCTGAACTCCGTGTGAGTGACCTTGGCCGGGCTTTAATCACTCCGTCTCTAGATTTCCTCAGCTGTAAACAGTTGCAAGTGGTGGCAAGTCCAGGGGGCCAGGGAGCTGTATGACTTGCAGCCTCCAGGTTTCTCCTGGCAAGGTGGCACTTTTGCGACAGTCGATAGTGCTGTGTGGCTGAGTCCCAGCAGATAGGCCTGGCGGAGAGAGGTTGATGGAAGCCTTCCGGGGTATCAAAGGATGTTTTTCTCTAGGAGTAAAGAAATTTTAGTGCACTCTTAAGTGTGCTGTGAATAGGGGACCTTCTTTGTCTGAAAGAGAGCTCTGAGGCGTTTACGTTCTCTCCCCGCAACACCCTGAAATGCCTTCTAACTACGGCATGAGTTAAACACAGGCATGATGTGGGTGAGTACTCTCTCTCAACTAATACTTCTTTTGTTGTTAAATTTTGGCTGCACAAGTCTCCCTTGTAGCATGAGGGCTCTTCATCGGGGGGCACGGGCTTCCTCCAGCTGCCAAGGTGGGCTCTACGGTTAAGGCGCACAAGCTTAGTTACCCTGTGGCGTGTGGGATCTTTTGGTTCCTCCACCAGGGATCAAACCCCGGGCCCCCTGCACTGGGAGTGTGAAGTCTTAGCCATTGGACCATTAGGGAAGTCCCTCAACAAGTTCTTCTTTCTTGATTGTTGTGGGGTGTGTCTCCTGCATTCAGTGAGAATGCCCACATTCAAACTCGGGGCCTAGGAAAGGCCAGCAGCAGACAGGCCCCCCTGGGGCGTGATAGCACAAGTGGTGGTTCTTCCTCCACAAAGACTCTGAGCCGACCATGGCTTTGAGAGCCAGGCTCTGTAAACGCATGACCACAACCACAAACCACGGGGCATTAAGGGTTCGTATACCGGGGTTTCCCTGGCACACTGGTGGTTAAGACTCTGTGCTCCAAACGCCGGGAGCACAGGTTCAATCCCTGGTCGTGGAACTAAGATGGGCACGCGCCCCGCAAGAGAGTTCATGTACGGAAACAGGAGGAGACATGTCTCACATTTCCCTATCTTGTCTACCACAGTGGCCTTGTCTTTGGAAACGAGAGACAGATTTGTCTGGCAGCTGTTACCCAAATAGCACAGGTCCGTCTCTTGGCAGAGCTAGAAGTCACTGATCAGCGCTCCCAGGGGCAGACTGGAGCCACACTCCACTCTCCAAGGTGGCCCCTCAGGTAACAGAAGCCAACCAGGCAGTTTGGGTAAGAATGCCCGTGTGTTTGTGCTTCGACTTATGTAGGGAAAGGAGCAGTGGGTCAGTCAGGAAACCTGGCTGCTAGGCCTGGCTCTGACCAATAGTCCTTGCCACCTTAGACAACTGGCTTTCTCTCTTTCCGGGTCTCGGGTCTCCATCTGCTAATTTAGAGACTCATCGGTGTAATTCAGGTGCTGGAAGTCCCCCTGCCCTCTCACACCCAGACCTACAGGATCAGTCTCCAAAGGGGAGTACTGGATACGTGAAGCCTGCCAAAGCTCCCCAGGAGGTTCTGACGTGCACACCAAGGAAGGGACCACTGGACTGAGACTGGTTCTCCAGGCCCGAGAGGATACAGGAAGCCAGCGGGTAGCTCCCACGGTGGACAGTGTAGCCCTTAGCCCAGTTTAGGTCTCTCCATCTCCAGGTGCGATCAGGAGGCTCACTGCCTGTTTGTGCAGTTTCTCCAGAAATATTTGGGATTGGTTTCAAAAGTTTATACTGTCTAATGAAAATGCCAGTGCACTCAAGCCTTGAATACATTAAAAAATAATGAAGATAATTCTGTAATTACCAGACATGACCTCACGAGTTACCCTTATCCTCATGGAATCTGCTGGGGATGCTGCTTCTCCCCTTCTGGATATGTGATCTACAGCCTCCTAAGTTCTCTAACAGGGACCTCTGAGAGAGCCATCTGGCTCAGCTAGATATGTTGAAAAGGATTACACTCCCCACAAGTTTCTCATCTGAGCAGTTTCCTTTGAAGGTATTACGCACGTCTGTGGGTGGTGAGATGAAGGAAGCATTTGGCCAGGAAGCCCAGGAAGGCCCAGACCCTGTCCTCTGGCCACCAGCCCCTCGCCATGAGGTCACCCACGCTCAGAGAGCAAGGTGGCAGCAAAGACTGTGACCCTGGGACGTGGGCCCCGATCGGTCCCCAATGTGGAGCCGGTAGTCTAGGCTAGGCTGAGCCTATGCAGAACCGCTCTGACTTAGGCATGAGGCAGCTTCTTCCTTTATCATTTTTCCATAAGTGCACCCCCAGGTCTAGATCTCACCATGTCCAGAGGAGAGGAAAGTCCAGCAACAAGAGCACAGGGACATCCCTGTTGGCTAAGACTCTTGCACTAACAGCGCAGGGGCTCAGGTTCAATTGCTAGTAGGGAAACTAGATCCTACCCGCTACAGCTAAAGGGGGCTTCCCAGGTGGCGCTAGTGGTAAAGAATCTGCCTGCCAGTGCAGAAGGGAGAAGAAACACGGGTTCGATCCCTAGGTTGGGAAGATCTCTCGGAGAAGGAAATGGCAACCCACTCCAGTATTCTTGCCTGGAGAATCCCATGGACAGAGGAGCCTGGTGGGCTACAGTCCATGGGGTCACAAAACATCAGATGCTACTGAAGCGACTGGGCGCTCACGCATGCCACAGCTAAGACACAATGCAGTCAAGTAAGTAAAAAATAATAAGTTAAAAAAAAAAAAGAGCCAAGGAGCAGGACTCCGGGGCAGAAGGGTGTTTGTGTCACTACCAGGACTGCCCAGCCCAGGCCTCCCAGTCTGCAGCCATTCTGACTTGACAGACAGCTGGAAGAGTCCAAAGAAGGAAGGCCAGAGAGAGCCAGAGAGAAGGTGGACACCACTTCTCCAGCAGGAGGGAGTGTCCATAGAGAGAAAGAAATGATGGCCTACCTTCTGCTTAGAGGAGGCTGGGGTTGAGCTCCCACCAAGAGTGCCCATCCTGTTAAGATCAGAGACTGTGGCTTCCTCCCCTGTTCTAGGGTCAGCACAGTTACTAGCACATGCTGGGTCCCAGGTGCATATGATGAGCTCAATTGTCTCTCTCAAACTCATGCGTTGGAGCCCTAACCCCAGTGTAATAGGATCTGGAGACGGGGCATTTGGGAGGTCATAAAGGTTAGATGAGGTATGTCTCTTATAAGAAAAGACACTGGAAAACTGCCTTCTGTCTCAGCAGGCAAAGAGAAGAAGCTGTGGGAGCGTACAGCCTGATGGTGGCCCACAGGCAAGCCAGGAGTAGACGCCTGTCGTAGCAGTTTGAGAACTGCTTGCTTTCAAACCTGCCTTGTAGCAGTTTGATCCTGAACTTCTGGCCTGCAGAATTGTGAGAAACAGATTTCTTGTTTAAACCATCCAGTCTATGGTATTTTGTTACGGCAGCCTGAGCTAAGACAGTGCTCCACACATTTTAATTGAACGACTGAAAGACTGAACAAAAGAACAGGATTTTGCTTTCCTTGAAGTTGTAGAATGAGTATCATACCACATCCTCTGAGATGCAAAGGATGCCCAACTCAGACAGGCTTGAGCAAAACTGGAGAATGTGCTGGTTCGTGCAAGTGAGAAGTCCAGGAATTTATCCTGGAGCACGGCTGGACTGAAAGGCACCAACGCTGTCTTCAGGAATTTTCTCTCCATCTGTCTGCTCTGTTTTGTTCTGTGTTGACTTCGTACTCAGCAGCATCTCTCCAAGCTTCTCTGTGAGCAGCTTGGCAGCCCCAGCTCAGAGCAAGTGTTCCGTTCCCAGGGGCTTCCCAGGTGCCACTGGCGGTAAAGAACCAGCTGCCAATGCAGAAGATCCAAGAGGTGTGGGTTTGAACCCTGAGTCAGCAAGATCTCCTGGAAAAGGGAACCACTACCCGCGCCAGTGCTCTTGCCTGGAGAATCCCATGGACAGAGGAGCCTGGTGGGCTACAGTCCATGGGGTCGCACAGAGCTGGGCATGACTGAGGCAACAGCACGCGCACACTTCGCATCGCATTCCTAACAGCTGCCACAAAAGTCCGGTAGTTGGCTCTCATTGGACTGACCCAGAACACACACCTCCTGAATCCCTCGTGGCTAGAGGGGTGGAAGGTGTGGGTGGGTGATGCGCTCTTCCATGGGGGCTGTAGGGTCAGCCTCACAGGAACCTCTTGGCTTTCCAAGAGGGAGGGTAGCTTCCCCAAAGGCAAACCAGGCCCGATACCTGGAGAAGGAGACTGGAAACTGCTCAGGCAAAACAAACATGGAAACAACAGGTGTCTAACACAGGTTGTGTGCAACTGTTATGGGTTAATATGGATAGTAAAGCCAGAAATTAAGATTTTTATTTATTCATTGCTGTTAAAGTTAATATTGTGGTTAATTTGCTTTAGTTGAAAAAACTGGAAATGTGAAAATGAAAACATGCTTGAATTTCAATCAGTGTGCTTGAATTTTATACTAAAGTCTTATCCAACAGTATCCTTTTAAAAATAACTTTTATCTCATTATGCAAGTTATACATTAAAAATTTTTTTTCAGAAAATATAGCAAAGTACAAGGAGGAAAATGACAATCCCTTATTATCCTAAAAAAATACTAACTACTAAAATTTTCTTCTGAAACTTTCCAGATCATTTTAAAATTTTTATTTATTTACTTTTGGTGGCACTGCATCTTCATAGTCGCGCGGGCTTTCTCTAGTTGCAGGGAGTAGAGGCTACTCTCTAGTTGCGGTTTTGGGGCTACTCATGGCTGTGGCTTCGGCACAGTGGTAAAGAATCAGGCTGCCCATACAGGACACACAGGAGACCCGGATTTGGTCCCTGGGTTGGGAAGATCCCCTGGAGGAGGACATGGCAACCCAGTCTAGTACTCTTGCCTGAAAAAATCCATGGTCAGAGGAACCTGTCCAGGCTACAGTTCACAGGGTCACAGAGTCAGACCCGACTCAGCACGCACACAGGCTCTTGCTGTGGAGTGCAGGATCTAGGCCCTCCGACTTCAGTAGCTGGTGCACGGGATTATTTGCCCTGAGGCATGTGGAATTTCTTGGTCCAGGGATCGAACCTGTGTCCCCTGCATTAACAGGTAGATTCTTATTCACTGTGACACCAGGGAAACCCCAGATTAGTTTTAATTTTATATATGTGTTATGTATCCTGCAATCTATTTTACAGAATGTACTTTAAGAAGCATATTTGAATGTTGAACATTTTTTCATGTTTATAAATATCTAAGTCATTGTTTTTAATAACCACATAGTATGATATTTATTTAACCAATTGGTGGGCGTTGTTTCCAGTTTTTCCCTATTAGAAGCAATGCTCCTGTGGATAACCTTGACCATATAGCTTTACACACTTGTGAGATTATCTCTCCATGATAAATTCTAGAAGAGAAACTGCTGTGACAAAAGGCACAGGTAGTTTTAATTATGGTGCATATAAAAAATTAGTTGTTTATGACTTTTGCTTATTTATCTATTTTCTTGTTGATTTAGAAAAGTTCTTTACATATTAAGGATATTATTTGGAATTAAAATTTCTGGAGTCAGACCCTGAGACAGATTGCCATGAAAGAGTTTATTGGGGAGTGCCCTTGGGATCAAGACCTAAGAGAGGCTGAAAAAAAGCAGGAGTGGACAGAAGGCCCCACTTAGCTGACCCCATGGGGAGTTCTTGAGCTGGAGTTGCCTTCCACAGTCTGTCTTGAGACAAGAGGGCCAGTCTTCATACTCCTTTATCAATCAATCACTGGATGAGAGCTGCCCTCAGAGAGCGGGGAAGGCCATGCAAAGTGGCTGTCTTCAGCTGAGGACAGCTGTAGGAGAGGAGCCTGCTGTGCTGCTGCTGCTGCTGCTAAGTCACTTCAGTCGTGTCCGACTCTGTGCGACCCCAGAGACGGCAGCCCACCAGGCTCCCCCGTCCCTGGGATTCTCCAGGCAAGAACACTGGAGTGGGTTGTCATTTCCTTCTCCAGTGCATGAAAGTGAAGAGTGAACGTGAAGTCGCTCAGTCTTGTCCAACTCTTAGCAACCCTGTGGACTGCAGCCTACCAGGCTCCTCTGTCCATGGGATTTTCCACACAAAAGCCTAGCTGTGAGCTATTTGACACCTACACTCACTACAGCTAGGGAGACCCCAGGACTGTTGGTGGGATCTGAGCAGTGCATCCCAACATTCACTACAGATATCTCTGACTGTCATGTATGTTGTAGATGTTTTTCCCACTTGGTCATTTTTCTATTGACTAGTTAATAGTTATTGCTTGCTTGTTTTACTGCTTTAAAAAATGTTGTATAGAGTCATATCAATTTGGGTTTTATTTCTTTATGGTTTCTGACTTTTATACCATTCTTTAAAAGCCCTTCCCCACGCCAGTATTAACAAAAAATATTCATTTTCCTCCACTAGTCTCATTTTTGTTCCCACTTAAATCTATAATCCTTCTAGAGTTTATTTTGATTCAAGGAGTAAATTAGGTATCTTTCATAATGATAAGGACTAATTTTCCTAACACCATTTACTAAATAATGCATCTTTTCCCCATGGTTTTTAAAATGCCGTCTTTAGCAAAACTAATTAACTATTTATGTTTCACTTCATTTCTAGTTCACTATGATGTTCTATTGATCTGTCCGTACTTGTACTAGTATAACACTGGTCTATTTGATTTTATATTTCAGTTGTCATACAGTAAAACCCACCCCTTCCCACCCCTTGAAATGTACAGTTCTGAGTTTTGCCTGCATGGAGTTGTGTAACCATCGCAATCAAGATAGAGGAGTTCCCTCATGCTGCCTTTCTGCAGTCAAACCTCACCTCTCCCTTTAGGCCCTGGCAGTCACTGATGTGATTTCTGTCTCTGTTGTTTTGCCTTTTCCAGAACGTCATATAAGTGGAATTATTCAGCATGTAACCTTTTGAGGCTTGCTTCTTTCTTTGAGCATAATGTTCATACAATCCTTCCCCATAGTTGCATGTATCGACAGTTCCTTCCATTTTACTGCTGAGCCGCAGTCCATTGCACAAATGTGCCATAGTTTGTTTATTCATTCCCCAGCTGAGAAACATTTGAACTGTTTTCAGCTTCTGGAGATGATGAATAAAGGTGTTATCAATATTCAGTTTTTGTGTGAACCTAGGTCTTCATTTTATTTGTATAAATACCCAAGAGTGGGATTTCTGGGTCATACTTTTTTTTTTGCTATGTGACTTGGCTTGTGGGATCCTAGCCCCTCAACTAGGGATCAAATCCACCCCCTCATTCCTTCCACCCCTCACAACCAGTGGAAACAAGGAGTCTTAACCACATAGACCACCAGGGAAGTCCCAGGGTCATACTTTTAGCTACCACATACATACCTGAACATCGTAATGCATAGTCATATATGAAAAGGAAAGAGGCTCTTCCATTACCTTATTATTCTTTTTAATCTTTTCTCTTTCTCTTCTTCTTCTTCCTTTATATTCTATTACGCTATTGGCAGGAGTTACGTTGAATTTGCTGATTTGCATAGAAAGCCACCTATTTTAGGTCATGCTACCTCCTACCAGGGCTTCCCAGGTAGCTAAGTGGTAAAGAATCCACCTGCCAGTAGGTTCAGTCCCTGGGTGGGGAGATCCCCTGCTGTAGGAAATGGCAAGTCGCTCTAGTATTCTTGCCTTGAAAATCCCATGGACCAAGAAGCCTGGTGGGCTACCGTCTATGTGGTTGCAAACGGTTGAACTCGACTGAGCAACTGCGCACCCATACACACCTCATAACAAGGCAACAAATTCCTAAAACTAAACCAGGAGTAGCCTCAAAATCTGATGAACAGACAATCTGTAACTTTGCTAATTGTTCCACTGTTACAGACAAGAGCAGATACCTCTACCCTTAATGTCTGTGTGCTACCAAGTCATTTCCTTTGTATGCAAGCCAGCAAGACCCAGGTGGGCCTAATTCCTCTAGATCAGGGGAGCAGAATCAAACCTGGGGTCAGGTCACCAGAAAAGCATAGGTGATCCTCAGAAGCACCACTGACTGTTCTCAAGGGTAGTCCATTCTCTAGAATCTCCTCACTCTGACACAGAATTCACCATAAACCACAGGGAAAGCACCTCCCATTAGGACGCTGGAATTTCCAGGTGGGAAGAGTCCTGGAGAACTCCCCAGGCTCTTTGCTTGGAGACAAGATTATATTTGAGACAAACATTCTCTGACTTCCTTCAACAGTTATTTCCAATAGGTATCAACCCTCACCATCTGTGTCTCAACCAAAACTTTTGTTTTCAACACATTTCCTCCTCACCTTTCCTTGAAAAGACAGTAGCTAACTCTTGCAAAACTAGAACTGCTAGTTCAAAGCCAGCCCTGAGAGTGGTGCTTTCGTTAGGGAAGGCGATGGTAATTATGTTGTTTATCCACTTAGGCACACTGGATCTCAGCCACCTCAGGGACTTCCTTTTAATTTGTTTGTCTCCTTTTGTTAATCGGATAAGATCAGTGAAATGAGGTGTCTCTTATGGAAGTGCCTGCTCACTGCAAATGCACCAGTGTGGGATTCTCTGGGATTTGCCAACAGTAAAGAGATACAGAGAAGAATCCACTTTTCACCTGCCCATTGCACTGGAGAAAGCACAGCTGCTACTCTACGTCAGGAAATAATCCGTTTCTTTTAAGGGCTCACAAGGTGCTCTGATTTCCCAGTGTTTTAATCCATCCCATGATTTTCAACCTACGGTAGTAATCGGTCTACAGCATGGTTATCAAGTAGGACATTTATTCGGCCATCTATGACTTTGGTGACGGACAGGGAGGCCTGGAGTGCTGAGATTCATGGGGTCGCAAAGAGTCGAACACAACTGAGCGACTGAACTGAACTGAACTGATGACTTTATCTTTTTGGGCTCCAAAATCACTGCAGATGGTGACTGCAGCCATGAAATTAAAAGGCGCTTACTCCTTGGAAGAAAAGTTATGACCAACCTAGACAGCATATTGAAAAGCAGAGACATTACTTTGCCAACAAAGGTTCGTCTAGTCAAGGCTATGGTTTTTTCCAGTGGTCATGTATGGATGTGAGAGTTGGACTATAAAGAAAGCTGAGTGCTGAAGAATTGATGCTTTTGAACTGTGGTGTTGGAGAAGACTCTTGGGAGTCCCTTGGACTGCAAGGAGATCCAACCAGTCCATCCTAAAAGAGATCAATCCTAAGTGTTCATTGGAAGGACTGATGTTGAAGCTGAAACTCCAATACTTTGGCCACCAGATGTGGAGAGCTGACTCATTTGAAAAGACCCTGATGCTGGGAAAAATTGAAAGCAGGACGAGAAGGGAACAGCAGAAGATGAGATGGTTGGATGGCATCACCGACTCAATGGACATGAGTTTGGGTAAGCTCTGGGAGTTGGTGATGGACAGGGAGGCCCGGCATGCTGCAGTACATGGGGTCACAAAGAGTCAGACATGACTGAGCAACTGAACTGAACTGAATGCTTTGATTCAGCCCTGGAGTTGAATTGAACACCTGCTTTGGGTTGGAAGTTAGATAGTCCTTGATATTCAGGTTATTTATGATTGGTTAGAAACTACAGTTTGGAGATTAAAAATGAAGGCTCTGAAGTGAAGCCAGGGATGGAGACCGGAAAGAGAAGGAGAATGAAGTCCAGTTTCATACATTCTTGTTAATCCAGCTTCTAAACTATGTGAGCGTGAAGCTCAGCCTTGCTGCCCACAGCAATGGACAGCAGGCATTCCTGCCTCTGTTTTAAAGTCTCCTTGCCCTGAGAGCTGTTTCATGCTGAGGTCATAAAGCATTTATCTTCCAAAACAGTGTATTAATATCTAATTGTGCAATTAAACCGGACCTGTCTAGTTCTGCTTTCCTTGAGTTAAATATGTTCATTCAGCAGAAATGAAAAGGATAAATACAAACAAGTCTCTTTTTTTTTTTTTTTTTTTCTATTTCAGTGTGCAAGGAGGGGATGGGTGATAATAAAACAAGAAAGGCCACTTGGAAACTATTGACATCCTTTGTATTTGCACAGCACATTCCTCTGATTTTGATGCCACGATGTCCATATGAAGGTGAATATATGCTTCCATGTTGCCAGTTTACAGATTCTTTCTTTTCTTTTCATATTCAGGGTCCCAAACTGCCCTTCCCCTTAACCCTCACCTGACAAAAATAAGTACTCGAATATGCTCTATATCATAGCTTGTCGTGGACGTCAGCCTTAATAGTCAAGTTCTCACTGGTGCCTTCCTGTGAGAGAAGAAGCCTAGGCAACTGGAAAACAGTTGGTAAGTCATCAAAGACCACTGCTGCTTCCTCCTTTTGATATTTTGTTTTTGAAATCTCAGTGGATTTTGAAGCTTAGCATATATGAAAGTCTTAAAAACAAAATATAATTATGCTTCAGTTAACTAGGATCAGTGGGAGTTCCAAGGGGTAGCTAGGAGGAGGCAATGATTTAATTATCCCACAATTTTTTTTTGATAGCCACCTCTCGCCATGCCAAAGAGCCATGCAATCTGAGCAGAAGCAGCATGCTTGCTGTGTGAACATGATTTCAAGACAAGCTTCCAGCCTTCCTTCCAGCAGACTGCCAGACCTTAAGTCCCTCCCTTAAGAGGAAACTATTACTAGAAACAATGACTAGAAAATGATACAAGAATGTCCTCCTAGCAACTGAAGTTTATTGAGTTATCTAATGGTTAACCAGAAAAGCTTATTTATTTTAGGCTTTGTAGTAGAAAACCATACTTATGTGTTTATTCAGTTCTTGCTTTAGTAGCTAGAACAGCCCTAACACATGTTTGTGAAATGGAGCCAAGTCTGATAGCCCAACCCTACTGCTGTTGCAGAGGAGGCATTCAACAAATGTTTGATAATATAGTTAATTAATAAGGTAGGGAGTGAAACAAAGACAGTGTTTAATTAGTTCACTAGTTTTCTCTAATCTTGTCTTGAACTAAGTAACTGACATGAGGCATAAATTACTTGAACATAATAAAAATACATAAATTTTTATAAGTCCCATTGCTTGGACTCTATAAGCTTTCAAGGCATTCCTTATTAGGTTCATTTAAAGTCATCATTCTTTTGGAAGAGATATTGTTTTATAGAAATATTTACATTCAAGAAACCTCCAAAGATGTCTCAGGGGCTTAAAAAAGACAATAGATGTGAGTCAGAAAAAGAAGTGGGCATCAAATATTCCTCGAGCTTCTGCTGTGTGCCAATCTTGGAGGGTTCATTGGTGAGCAGAACGAACATGGGCCCTGCCCTACAGAGGTACCACTGAACATAATATAAACATAATTACAACTCGAAATCTGATTCTAGTAGCCACCTAAGTGGGATTAGAGGTGCTAATTTAGTTTGGAGGATTGGAGAGATCTCTTTAAAGAATAACATTTAAGTGAGACTTGCTACAACAATAGGAATTAGTTAAGGCAACAAATGTCAAGTATTCCCCATAGGGCTTCTCTGATAGTTCAGTTGGAAAAGAATCCGCCTGCAATGCAGGAAACCTGGGTTTGATCCCTGGGTTGGGAAGAGCCCTTGGAGAAGGGAAAGGCTACCCACTCCAGTACTCTGGCCTGGAGAATTCCAAGGACTGTATAATCCATGGGGTTGCAAAGAGTCAGACATGACTGAACAACTTTCACTCACTNAATGCAGGAAACCTGGGTTTGATCCCTGGGTTGGGAAGAGCCCTTGGAGAAGGGAAAGGCTACCCACTCCAGTACTCTGGCCTGGAGAATTCCAAGGACTGTATAATCCATGGGGTTGCAAAGAGTCAGACATGACTGAACAACTTTCACTCACTCACTCATTCTCCATAAAGTGATCAGTCTATGAGAAGATCATGAGGGAGGAAGAAATTTGGTACATCCTGGGAATTTTACAAAGCACAGAGATCAGGAGCAAGGTAAGGCAGGGCCAGCTCATGCAGGCCTTGTGGGCCACTTGTTGGGGACTGTTCATTGCCTTTGATGCTTCCAATCCCATCTCTCTGTCCCCAACACGACCCTGAGCATGTTCCCTGGAGCTGCAGGTGGGGCTGCCAGCCTCTACAGCGAGGAGCTACATGGGATCTGATCCCACCACCAGCTCAAAGAGTGGCTCCTGATTGGTCCAAGCCAATCAGTAAACCAGTATTGCTCTCAGTTCAGTTCAGTTTAGTCACTCAGTCATGTCTGACTCTGCGACCCCGTGAATCGCAGCACGCCAGGCCTCCCTGTCCATCACCAACTCCCGGAGTTCACTCAAACTCATGTCCATCGAGTCAGTGATGCCATCCAGCCATCTCATCCTTGTCGTCCCCTTCTCCTCCTGCCCCCAATCCCTCCCAGCATCAGAGTCTTTTCCATTGAGTCAACTCTTCGCATGAGGTGGCCAAAGTGCTGGAGTTTCAGCTTTAGCATCCGTCCTTCCAAAGAAATCCCAGGGCTGATCTCCTTCAGAATGGACTGATTGGATCTCCTTGCAGTCCAAGGGACTCTCAAGAGTCTTCTCCAACACCACAGTTCAAAAGCATCAATTCTTCGGCGCTCAGCTTTCTTCACAGTCCAACTTTCACATCCATACATGACCACAGGAAAAACCATAGCCTTGACTAGGCGGACCTTAGTCGGCAAAGTAATGTCTCTGCTTTTGAATATACTATCCAGGTTGGTCATAACTTTTCTTCCAAGGAGTAAGCGTCTTTTAATTTCATGGCTGCAGTCACCATCTGCAGTGATTTTGGAGCCCAAAAAAATAAAGTCTGACACTGTTTCCACTGTTTCCCCATCTATTTCCCATGAAGTGATGGGACCGGATGCCATGATCTTCGTTTTCTGAATGTTGAGCTTTAAGCCAACTTTTTCGCTCTCCTCCTTCACTTTCATCAAGAGGCTTTTTAGCTCCTCCTCACTTTCTGCCATAAGGGTGGTGTCATCAGCATATCTGAGGTTATTGATATTTCTCCCGGCAATCTTGATTCCAGCTTGTGTTTCTTCCAGTCCAGCGTTTCTCATGATGTACTCTGCATATAAGTTAAATAAGCAGGGAGACAATATACAGCCTTGACGTACTCCTTTTCCTATTTGGAACCAGTCTGTTGTTCCATGTCCAGTTCTAACTGTTGCTTCCTGACCTGCATACAGATTTCTCAAGAGGCAGGTTAGGTGGTCTGGTATTCCCATCTCTTTCAGAATTTTCCACAGTTTATTGTGATCCACACAGTCAAAGGCTTTGGCATAGTCAATAAAGCAGAAATAGATGTTTTTCTGGAACTCTCTTGCTTTTTCCATGATCCAGCGGATGTTGGCAATTTGATCTCTGGTTCCTCTGCCTTTTCTAAAACCAGCTTGAACATCAGGGAGTTCACGGTTCACATATTGCTGAAGCCTGGCTTGGAGAATTTTGAGCATTACTTTACTAGCGTGTGAGATGAGTGCAATTGTGTGGTAGTTTGAGCATTCTTTGGCATTGCCTTTCTTTGGGATTGGAATGAAAACTGACCTTTTCCAGTCCTGTGGCCACTGCTGAGTTTTCCAAATTTGCTGGCATATTGAGTGCAGCACTTTCACACCATCATCTTTCAGGATTTGAAATAGCTCTACTGGAATTCCATCACCTCCACTAGCTTTGTTCGTAGTGATGCTTTCTAAGGCCCACTTGACTTCACATTCCAGGATGTCTGGCTCTAGGTGAGTGATCACACCATCGTATTGCTCTAGTGAGTCTTATTGGGTTAGGAGTGTTCTAAAATGGCCCAATCAGATTGCAGAGAGAAGTTTAGATTCCTTGACTGGGAAAACCTTTACTCTTCTGTCCTTCCAGATACTAAGCCAAGGGAGGAGTCTACCCTTACTTAGATGCATCCAGTGCCCAGTGCAGCAGAGAACAGAAGTGGACAGAACCTGGACTCTAAGGAACATTACTGAGCTGCCCAAATTCAGCCTGAACTCATCCGTGTTTCCTTGTTGGTTAAGATCCTTGAATTTACCAATTCTTTCTTTCTTTCTTTTTTTTTGCCAAACACCATGACTTTTCTGTATTTGAGGATCTTATTTTGTAAAACTATGCTAATGTATCTCACACTTGCCTCAAATTTAATTGGTTTAACAACATTTAACTGAGAATGATTGTAAGATCAATTTGACATATGTTTTGTCAAGATGTTCTTGTTTTTCAAAATTGTATTGGCCATTCATGAACCTTTTAATCAAAATTAAAATTTGAATCAGAAAGTAAATTTCCATCAAAAAAAATCCTCGCATTTACTCTTCCCTTGTTTGGACACTAGCATCCTAGCTGCCCCACCTCTCTGGTAAATCCTTTGCCGCGCTGTGCTCGGTCACTCAGTTGTGTCCGACTCTTTGTGACCCCATGGACTGTAGCCCGCCAGGCCCCTCTGTCTCTGGGACTCTCCAGGCAAGAATACTGGCGTGGGTTGCCATGCCCTCCTCTTTTCTTTGCTGGATCTCCTTAAACCATGATTGTTCTGGAAGCTTCCTCTGAACTTCTCTCCACATTTTCTCTCTGGGAGATCTCACCATTCCTATGGTTTCCCTCTTCACTTAAGAGTCTGCTCAACAAATGTTAGCTTTTCCTTATGACATCTCCACGTGACTGATGGTACAGTTTGAATACCTCCAGTACACTCGCTGGTAATGCAAATAAGTTCCACACTGACGTAGTTTCTCTTTAGACTCCACAGCGACTCCTGATTTCCCGACTTCAGAAATACTTCCTCAAAATGTATATAAAGAGCCAGTGGGTGTCTCCCAGAGCCCAAGAACAGGAAGTACAAGCAGAATGCTGACGGCCTTCAGGGATCCAGGCCGTGGCTCCCAGGCACATTCTCGGAAGCCGTATCTGCATTGGCCATGTGTTTCTTCATACTGCAGACTTCTTCCTGTGCTCCTTGGTCCGTGCAGAACAACGAGGCCAGTAGCAGGTCACAAACTCGCCTGTCCTATCTTCAGCCTCCCAGAGAGAGACAGACCTCACTTTCTCGGTTCTGGTGCCAAGCTGAGGAGAAGTTCTGATGGACCCACCTCAGGTCAGGTGCCCCTAGACAGGGCTGGTACGTTGGCACAGTGGCCTCCACAGTGACCGTGGAGGGATGGTGGGGAGAGGGCAATTCCCAGAAGGAGGGAAGTGTCCATTCCTAGAAACGGGAAGAGGGCTAGGCTGGCAAAACGATGGGGCTCCAGGACAAGGGCCCCTCCCTGCGAGTGAAGGGACCGCTCTCAGAGAAGGGTTAAGGAGATGGGGCAGGAACTCCAAAATTTTCCCCAGGTCAGAGACCTTGTGGTCATTTTTGACACCTTCTCTGCCACCACCCAACCACTTCCCTCATGTCTAATGAGACACTCTATTTACTTCTTTCAAAATACTTCCCAGTCGCCCCCCGCATCTTTCCCCTTTGACTCTGGTTTCCTGGTTTCAGTCCTCATTGCCTAACCTCCTGCATTCTCTAATGACCCTGTTGGTTCGCCAGACTTTCCCTTCTCCCAACCATTCTACAATCAGGCTAATCTCCCTAAAATACCACCTGGAAGAGGTTACATCTCAGGGCTGAAACACTCCAGTGTCACCTGGCTGCCTGGGCTTCCCAGGTGGTGCTGGTGGTGAAGAACCCACTTGCATGATGCAAGAGACGCGAGTTCGATCCCTGGGCCGGGAAGATCCCCTGAAGGAGGGTATGGCAACCCTCTCTGGTATTCGTGCCTGGAGAATCCCGCGGACAGAGGAACCTGGCGAGCTGTGGCTCCTAGGGTTGCAGAGCTGGATGCTACTGAAGCGACTTGGCACTCTCGCATGCACCCGGCTGCCTACAGAAGAAAGTCCAGTCGGCTGGCTCATCAAGACCGTCTTCAGCTGCAACCAGCATCCTTGATGCCTTCTCAGCACCCGTGACCACCAAAGTCTTTCCAGGGCATCTCCCAGCCACATACCCAGGGTGTGCTTTTAGTCACCCCCAGCCTCACGAGTGGGGCACAAGTGGCTTAAGCCCCGAAATGATGCCCCATCAGCCCAGTCCTAGTGACTGGTTCAGGAAAAGCTATGGAGATAACAGCATCCTTGATGCCTTCTCAGCACCCGTGACCACCAAAGTCTTTCCAGGGCATCTCCCAGCCACATACCCAGGGCGTGCTTTTAGTCACCCCCAGCCTCACGAGTGGGGCACAAGTGGCTTAAGCCCCGAAATGATGCCCCATCAGCCCAGTCCTAGTGACTGGTTCAGGAAAAGCTATGGAGATAGGTCTACACCAGCCAGTATATTTTCCAGACCAGCGTCATTGGCTCAGGAACTGGTCTGTGAGCCCAGATACCCCACCAGAGTGACCCATGTCAGGCAGAGGCACGGAGGCCCTTTTTGTTCCTCTTGGATACGAATAGAGAAGCTAACACAGCTCTAGGTGCTGCTGCCAGCCACCTCTGTTCTCAAGAATATCTGAAAGCAGGGCAATTTGCCTAAAATCAATTTCCTGGAAGCCAATTTCTGAATCAAATTTTAAACTATATGCATTTTCATTGACTGTTTTAAAAGAAAATATTCCTTCAATTATGTTTATGGCAGATTGCCTTGGAGCCAGGCCGGTGGGTTTAGGATGACGCCTCCTTCAGGAGAAGAATGAAAAGGTGCTGATGTAAGTTTGTTGCTGTGGCCTCTGAACTTGGGATCCGGCCTTGCCTGAAGTCTGCGACGGGGTGCCAGCTTTTCCCAAACATGAGCCAGTCCAGTCCTGCTGAGTTTAACCCAGATTTGGCAGGGTTTTCTGTTAGGAGCAACTGGAAGCATCCTGATACAACAATGTATCTTTCTGAATGTTTCCGAATTCTGGTCTATGAGCCTTCTGGATCCTTGGCTCCAACCACACCCGTCTTCCCCATTTCCCCAGGTATTCCCCAGGCTTTTCCATTGCCAGCACTGTTCTCACGACATCCCTCCCTCCCGGCACTCGCCTGTCCCGGCTCCTCCTGGCCTTCCAGAGAAGAACCTCTGTCCTCTCTTCGGGCTGCTCCAGCCCCCCAAGCCCGATCCAGCCCCCCAAGCCCGATCCTCTCCAGCTGTCTTGGTCCCAAGAATCAGAGACTCGTGGAAATCCCTTCAGAAGGAAGCGAGGCACCCCCGCCCCACGCCCCCCGCCCCAGCATGCCTTCCCGCCTCCTCTCTCCTAGTTGCTTCTCCTAATGTTTTCTGCTCTGCGTGTCCGCTCTGCTCCCATCCGTTAGCACGGTTGTTGTTCCCTTGTAACAGCCGCGGACATGTGCCCTCCCCGCCGACCCGGGTCCAGAGCCCTGCTTCTCCCTTGGGGTGGGGCGGGTATTCTTTCTGCTCCTGCTCCTTCAGCCACTGCCTCATTTTCTCCACGGGTCCAATCCAGATTTCCTGGAGAGACTCTACTGGAGGAAGTAATTACTTCCTGGGGCATGCTGGTCCCTGGCTAGCCTCAGCTTGGCCGGTTACTGGTCCTGATGCTGCGGACAAGTGACAGGCTGTATAGTCCCATTGTTCCCTTCCATAGCGGTGAATAGTGTTCAAGTACCCGGGAGCTGGGAACTGAGTTGTTCCCACCCCAGCAGTTAATCCTGAACCTCCTGCACCCGCAGGTCCCTAGTGATACTCCCCTGTCCAAGGTGACAATGCCCTGTTCCCCTCCAGCTCCCTGCTGGGGGCCAGCAAAGCAGCAGGCTGTCTAAGGGCCACGTGAATGCTCCCAACCACCTCCTGAGGCAGAAGGGGCAGGTTGGTCCACTTGAAAGATGGAGAAGTGAATGCAGAAGACTTCTTTGGGGATCACACAGGTCTTGCTGATTGCTGGGAGCTGGGGAAGCACCAAGGTCACTTCCAGGTCCAAGGCTCGCCTCCCTCTGCCTGTCTCCCATCACCCCCACCCCAGTAGACCAAGTGCCTCCTTCATTACCCAGACCCTGTTCATCACTCTCATTCTGTCCCCAGAGGCTTCTGAGTCCTGACTTGTACAAAAAAGCGGTGGAGGAAAGGGGAAGAGCTGGGGGCCAGAGGGAGTTGGACGGGGAAGCTGGCGTTCAACTGACAGTGCCTGAAGGCGGAAGGCTGCCTCCAGCCTATAAAAGCCACACGCTGGCCTGTTCCCCACCCCCCACCCCCATCCCGGGGCAGGAATGCACCTGCCAGCAAGTGAAAGGAGCCATGGGCGTGGCTTTCTAATGACAAGGGATGGGGATGGTGCCCCGAGGGAAAGAGAATCCCCTCTCCTCTCCTCCACCCCTGTTAATCTGCCAGTCCATCTCCTGACTCCCTGGGCTCCACTTCTGTCTTCTCAGAGCTGCATTTTCTGAGCAGGCACAGAGCGTGAGCTAGGACGGTCAGGCCCGCAAGAGCCCTTGGAGCTCATCTTGTCCAACATGATCTTTTTCAGAGTTTAAGAAACTGAGGCCCAGAGAGGGTCATGTGTTGACCAAGTGCACACAGCTAACGAGCAGTGAGGTTGAGCTCCCCCCCCAAAAAAAAACCACACAATGCTCTGGATTGCCTCTTATTCAGCCGCCCCTCTAAAAGGCGCCCTCAGAGAGTGCTCTGGCCACTTCCAATACTGTGTCCAAGAAGCTGGACCTCCTCTGAGCTCCTCAGGCCTGCCCAGGTGCCTCCGTCTGCCCAGCCCCGCTGCAGATTCTGTTCCACCCAGGGACACCCTCCACTGTAGCGGACGATGTCCCCAAAGCAGGGTGCACTGTCTGGCTGTGGTCAATGAAGGGTAAGGGAGTTAGAGAAGGCAAGGTTCAGAAAAAGAGCGAGACCAGCATTTTACAGGAACAGATCACCTTTAATGAGGCGAGAAGTGGCAGCAGTCAGATTAGTGAGCTGCTGCACTAACCCAAGAAAAGGGTAAGTGTCTATAGGCATGTATGTGGAACTCTGCTGTCTTAAGGGGACCTGTTCTTCTCCAAGGTGGCTCAGAGTAGTTATCTCCTAAACGGCTGGGGCAAGGAATTCTGGAGCTCAGCCAGAGGCTGGACCGGCTGGGAGCTCGGCATAATCAAACTTAATGTCCATTTTTTTTCTTCAGGTGAGGGACTTCTTTGTTTTGCGTAGAATGGTGGGGAGGACTCAGAGGGGAGTTTTAACTCCAGGCTATTTTGAGCCATGTAACTTTCCTTCAGTTGGGGAGGCCGCCTCAGGCACCGGGCACCATGGCCCGCATGCCACGCACAGGCCGGGTGCCCTCTGGGCTCTGCAGCCTGTGTGCCAAGTGGAGCCCACAGAGCCCCTCCACAGGCAAACCAAGCCCTGCTTGCTGGCACTGCAGCTTTCTGCCCCCATGGCTCCCTGCCCTCCGCTGGGGTTTGTCCTGCATCCTCTCGCTCACCTGCTCCATGTGTGGGGTGCCTCGAGGAGCCCTCTGTCAGCCCCTGCAGAGGACCGCTCCCACGCCTGGCTCTCTGGCCAAAACGGACAGGCCACCATTTTGAAATCTCGACAAATGTAGACGGGACATAACAGACCTTCCAGAGCCTGCTGGGCATCCGCCCTCCACCCATGCCTACAGCTATCATGGCTCATCTCCGAGGAGCTGGCTGGTGGGGTAGGGGGCAAAGATGAGGGGCAGGGCTTCAGGGCTTGCCTTCACACGGTCTTAGAAATAGCCAGGATGAGTGTCCCAGGAAAAGGCTATTAATAGGCCTCCTTCCACACGCTCAGCTTTCCAGGGCTGGAGCGGTGTGAGAATGAGTCAGCAGATGGAAAGGGCCTAATGATGAACATGGGGGAGCAGAACCATCGCTCAGCAGGGGAAAGGGAGCTGTGAGCTGTGACACTGCACTTTTCACCAGCCTCTGGTGCTTCCCGCCCCTCCGAGCATGTGATCTGTTCAGCTGGTGCCTTGCAGACGTGGTCAGTTCCAATTTCTGAAACCAGAAAATTTTTTAAAAATAATTTTTATTTATTTACCATATATTTATTTTTGACTGCTGGGTCTTCCTTGCTGCTTGGGTTTTTCTCTAGTTGCGGCGAGTGGGGGGCTCCTCTTTCTTGGTGTGTGCGGGCTTCTCATTGTGATGCCTTCTCTTGTTGGGGAGCACAGGGCTCTAGACCATGTGGGCGCGATAATTTCAGTTCCTGGGCTCTGAAGCGCAGGCTCCGTAGTGATGGCCCGCGAACTTATTTGCTCTGTGGGCATCTTTGATGTCTTCCCGGACCAGGGGTTGAACCTGTCCTCTGCATTGGCAGGTGGGTTCTTTACCACTGAGCCACTTGGGAAATGCCTGAAAGCAAAATTTAAATCAGCAAAAACATCCACAAAGTCCATCTTCCCACTCCCCCTCCCGTACTTTCCCTTCACTGGCTAAGTCAGTGACCAGGGAAGAATCCCTTCCCCTGGGGCACAGAGCACTGTGTGGGCAGTGTTTATGACCCTCTGCACACCTGCCCACCTGCCGGCTCCCTCTGGGACGAGCTCCCATTGTAGACTCGCCACACGCTGTTGAACCCCAGTCCCCGTGACAAGTCGTTTTACACATGTCTTCCCATCCTCACAATAGCCCTATGAGGCCAGGGTATTGATATTGCTCTCACAGATGGAGAATCAAAGCTGAGAGATATTAAGCTATTTGCCAAAGGAGCCACAGCTAGTGTCACTTATCAAGGGACTCACGAAAGCCAGGGGCCTGCAGTTTTCTAAGATAAAGATCCTAGTCTACAGATGAGGCTCAGAGGAACAGAGGCAACCCAGTAAGTGGTGTCATGATTTGGTCCTGGGTCTGGGCCCCCCTCTAGACAACAGGGCAGCAAGGGCGCCAGCTCCAACTCTGCCTCTAAATCCACCACACCTCCTGCCTCTCCAGGAAAGCATTCACTGTCCCCTGACTGAAAGCCCATTAGTCTGGCAGCGTCCAGTATCAGCACTGGCTGACTGGCCTCCAGACAGACCTTCTCGTATCACAAATCACACATTGCCCTCCATCCTCCTGAAAGCCAGGGACCAGGCAGGGCAGATCCCAAAGTGTCCGTGTGTACCTAGTTGCTCAGTCATGTCTGACTCTTTGCGACCCCATGAACATGAACCTGCCGGGCTGCTCTGTCCATGGGGATTCTCCAGGCAAGAATACTGGAGTGGGTTGCTACACCCTCCTTCAAGGGATCTTCCCAACCCAGGGATGGAACCCACGTCTCCCGCATTGCAGGCGGATTATTTATCATCTGAGCCACCAGGGGAGTCCAAGAATACTGGAGTGGGTATCTTCCCAATCCAGGAATCGAACCGGGGTCTCCTGCATTGCAGGCAGATTCTTTACCAGCTGAGCCACCAGGGAAGCCCACAAAGTGTCCATTCAGGAGAGCAAACTTTGAAAGGTTTCCTGAGAATCAAACGTTCTATGTCCAGATTTATCAACCGTAAGCCATTCTTTTGGGTGGCCTAAATCCCATGGTGATATGAGTGGAACTTGCCATCAGCCCCAGGTTTAAATGAAGTGGCCTTAAAGGTAACAGATACAGCACCAACCTACCAATTTTTATCACATCGTACCAGTTCTATGGTTTATGGTTGGTAAATTTAGATAGAGGACTATTTGATTCTCGGGAAAGTTGTGTGCGAAAGGGGTAGTGAGGGATCAAAGAAGGGGTCTCAATGGGTACTTTAACTTCTGCTTTCTAAGAACTTTAAGTGGTGGGAACCATGACAGAGTACAGAATGCTTTTAGCATCAGGGAAAAGGTGTAATAAGACAGCCCTTCTTGAGCCAACCACCCTGTCAGAAATAGCCCTTCTCTTTCCCGTCTTTACTCTGCCTTAACTTTATTGTAGCCCGTTTCTCTAACTCACATGACATCATGTATTAGCATCTTTACTTCCTACCTCCCGTCTCTCCCATAGGAATGTAAACTCTGAAAGAACAAAGACTCTGCCTCCTGTCCACGACTGTTTCCCAGAGGCTGGAACGCATATGAAGCGTTGTGTTGAAAGAGTTAGTGAGTGAGTGTTCCCTGCAGGGTCATTTAACCACGAAGAGATACCCTCCATGCCAGCTTCTCTGGGAGTGGGGATCAGAGTCTCCTTAACCTGGCCTGCCCTCGTCGCCTCAGTGTCAGTCAGATGGAGCGTCTCCCCAGGGTCTGCTCTTTGAGGAAGAGACAGGGAGCTGGTGCTTATGAAGAGCCCCCTGCTGAGCCCTGCTGAGCCCTGTGTGTGTGTGTGTGTTAGTCGCTCAGTTGTACCCAAGTCTTTGTGACCCCCAGACTGTAGCCCGCCAGGCTCCTCTGTGCGTGGGATCCTCCAGGCAAGAATACTGGAGTGGGTAGCCATTCCCTTCTCCATTTTAAGCCCTGAACGGAGGATTAAAAAAGCATAGTTCCCACCCCATCTAAGGGAATCCCCATTCTTGAGAGTCCCCCGCTGTGGAGTGTGGCAGTGTCTGAAGCTGGCTGTGGAGAGCAGGGAAGCTTTCTGGAAAGCACCACCCACCGGATGACTACGGGCCCTTCAGCTACCCACCCCCAGCCTAAGCCAGGCTCTCCCTCCCCCCGCAGCGCCAATCCTGTTTTGTCCACCGATTCAGATTCCCAGAACCCCAACCAAATGGCATGTACACAGGGGTACACGCAGTCTGCCCAGGCCTCACGGACAACAAGACACTTGGCAGATGAACGGGATTCTCCTCGCGAAGGCCCAGCTTGCACAATCCCACTGAGCTCCCTGCAGTGGGAGGCTAGTCCCTCTGAACTCGCGATTACCACCGTGGAGATGAAAGGCTTCCTGTGGGAGAGAGCCGTCCCCGGAGCCAAACAACACTGGGCTGGCCGGCTGCCATCTTGTCAGGGCCGTTCTTGGCAGCCGGGCCGGGTGACCGGCTCCCTCACGGGCCAGCCCGCCTGGGGCGAAGTTAAGGCGCCCAGGCCAGCCGTCGCCCCTCGGTGAGCGCAGGGCCGCGGCCCGACGCTGTCTCGGCCTTCCCAGCTGCAGCCTGGGCCACTGTGGCGAGAGCAGCCGCCTGGGCACACCCAACGGGAACAGACTGAAGGTCGCAGCTTGCTCACCTTTCCCAAGGCCGCCTGAGGGTTTCTGATTCGACTCAGAGGCGAAGGAAGGGCATGCTGGGGCACCCAGCTCGGGGGACTGGGAGGGCCGGGGAAGGCCACTGCCCGAGCTCGCCACACTTTTCCGACCTGCTCAGCCCCTGGCCTCCTGGCCCAGTGCCCGCAAGCTGGCTCAATAGCAAAAGCCTCTGGAGTTCCCGGTAAGGAAGCGGATCCCAGGCCCCACCTGTGAGCTCTGACTCCATACACACGAGGTGTGCGGGCGTGCTAAGCCACCTCCGTCATGTCCGACCCTTTGCGACCTCATGGACTGTAGCCCGCCAGGCTCCTCTGTCCATGGGATTCTCCAGGCAAGAATCCTGGAGTGGGTGGCCATTCCCTTCTCCAGGGGATCTTGCTGAGCCAGGGACTGAACCCTTGTCTCGTGTCTCCTGCGTTGGTAGGCAGATTCTTTACCGCTGGCGCCACCTGGGAAAAGAGGGCCTGGAAATCTGGGTTTTTACTAAACAGTTTTGACACAAGGCTCTGCGGGCAGCTGTCCTCACCCCCCTTCCGTGGAGCTGGGAGGAGCAGAGGCCCCAGTGACTAGGGCTCTGGAAGCAGCTTCCAAGGGGCCACTTGGCGTCTGCCACGAGTCTGCAACACTCCTGCCAAAGGTTCCAAAGCCACGTCCAGAATCCCCACAGGATGAGAGCACCTTCATCCCAAGAGGCAGAAACTGCCTACGCCCAGCGAGCGGTGTGTCCCTGGGGTCGGCTCCATGGAGCTCCCCAGAGTCCCACGATGTGCAGTGACCCCCAAAGTGTGCTGGGTGCCACGGGAACACACATACTCATGGGATGAGCCAGAGAGGGGCAGACAAAGGCTGGGAGCTGTGTGTCCTTTTAACCGGAAAGGATTCTCTCTCTAGGGAACTGAGAAACAGCTCCTGAAGCCGAAAGCTGGATCTGCTGGAAACATGGCCTGTCTGTCTCATCAACCCTCATTGCTCCAGGATGCCATGAGGACCAATTCAAACCCGACAGGCTGTGGGGCCTCCTTACACACTCACACCCACCACTCATAAAGAGTGCACACAGGCTCACAGCCTCATTCACCTGCACATTCATCACACACTGACATACACATTCACGTGCTCGCACTCACTCTCACACCACAGACGTGCACACGCACACACGGACTCACAGACTGAGCGGGGGCCGGCGTCTAGAGCCGAGGCAGGACCTTGTCCCTGGTGGTTTCCAAGCATGTGGAGGAAGTAGACCCTGCCCTCTCCTGCCCTGGGAGACAGCTGGAGACTGGGAGGCAGAGAAATTTCCCTGAGGGCCTCCCCACTCCGGCAGGGCAGGTCAGCCTGGACCCCCACCAGAAATCTTTTGGAGCCACCCTTTCTTCTCCTTGGCCTCCCCTGCCGCCCCCTGGGGCACCCCTGGGGCTCGGGTTGGGGTGGACACCCCTGCAGTCCTCAGTCTGGGGGTGCTGGGTAGGGAGAGATGGAGCTAGGGAAGAGGGAAAGACAGCCTTCTCAGGGGAAACTGGCAAAGCGAGCAGAACCCCCAAGTTAGTGCTCTTTTCTTGAAGACAATTCTTTTCATCACAAAGACAGAGGGTCTGGGTCTCTGGGGAGCTATATCCCCGAGTCTCCACTGCAGTCCGTGCTGCCCACACCCCGTAACCACCAGCCAGGTGGAACTCTCCAGCCTGATTAGCCAGAGACCCAGGTCTTCCTGGTGTTTGGCAAACAAGCCCCTCCAAGCCTTTCAATGAGGAGGCCCAGGAAACCTACACACCCACCCACCCTCCTGGGTCCTCCCAAGAGCCTCCCATAAACAGAGCTTTGTAACCTTTGTTACCGCTGGGCCTCCGGGTCCCCGCCCCTACCCACAGCTTCCTAGCCCAGGCGGCTCATTCACCCCAGGACTAGGCCTTCCTCCTGGCATGCCCCATGGCCTGGGCCACAACACCCAGGCCCAGCAGCCTTGGCCCCACATACAGAAAGCCTGCTTCTGAAATGGTTCCTGGATGCTCGCAGGGCTGGAGTCCCAGCCTTGGACTCCTGTGCAACCGGGCCAGCACATTCTTCCGTCCTCCCATTGTCCTGCCCAGCCGCGTTCTTGCCAAGAGCCGCCCTGGGGAGTTGGGAGGGGAGGTGTCTGCTGGGCCTGGGCTCACTCGGCCCCCAGATTCCTCCCCCCTCCGCCCCACCCCCGTCTCCCAGAGCCCCCTGCATTCCATGGTTTCCTGCAGCTTTCTCCTGCATCCTGGACGAAGAAGGTCCCTCTTCTGAATTCCTGGTCTGAGCTCCAGATTGCACCATGACTGTCTCACCAAACTCGGGGTCCACAGCCCGAGCCCACCACCCAGAAAAAAGACTTCTTTGAGCAAAGGCATCCCGACTCCCTGGAGGATCCTGTGTCTGACGGACGGATGAGGGCTGTCTGGCCGCTGAGGGAAACCAGGAAAACAGGGAATTCCAACGTCACCCCTCACTGACTGGGGACTCCACGGCTCAGTCTGGCTCTGGGACCGCACCTGGGCTGAATGCCCTGGGGAAGCCTGGGATTCCTTCGCTCTGCTGACTCCTGACCCCGCTTTGAAACCAGCGACCCAGAGGGCCCTGACCCTAATACTAACACACGTTTTTTCTTCCTTCAACCCTGACACTTGTTGGTAGCAACTCCCAGCACCCCAAAGCCTCCCCCACCCTGCCCTGGCCTGGCTGTCTGGTTCCTCTGTTAACGAGACTCTGCGTTCCTCTTTGTCTCTTTGATCCAGATTTTAACTGGCCCAGCCCTCCCCAGCCAGGCGCCTAGGCCATGAGCCAGGCCCTCCCCCAGGGTGGCTGCTGCTAGGAGGCTGGAGGCTGTGGAGTTTTGGTCTCTGCTTGTCCAGGGTCTCAGACTCTCATGGGGATCCCCAGCTCCTTGGTTGGCCCGGCGTCCTCCATGTGAAGAAGCTGGACATATCCAGGGATTTCTACCCATTTGTTTGTTCATTCACTCACCCATTCATTCGATGTGGTCAGGACAGGCTGCTCACCCCCAGGAAATGTCACGTGGCTTAGTCTCCTACACTGTGAGCTCCTGAAATCTGTAAGAAGGGCCCCACATTTTATTTTTAAGTTTCTAGAGCCCGGTACTAAGTCTAATATATAATATTTCCTTAATAAAGAATTACTGGCTGAATGAATGATGGCGTCCACAAATGAATGAATGAATTGAGGTTCTGGCTCCGTGGCCCATTGTCCTATATAGAAGGAGACTTCCAGCTCTGGGAGAGCAGTAGAGACCCCCTGGTCAGTGTGTTCCTGCCCCCACATCCCCTGACCCCTACTGTCCTTTAATGTCTATAGACCTGTGGGTTTTCAGGTTTTATGAGGCAGAAGGTTAGATGCTGAGACGTTGCAGAACAGAAATGACTGTTGCATCCACTAGAGAAAGAAGTGGCAATGGAGAGCTTAGTGTTTGTTTAGAAAGTGAGTCATGGGTGCGTGGGACTGGAGGGCAGTGGGCTTGGGGTTACTCTGATTCCCCACGTCTCTGCAAATCCTTCCAGAGGAATGCCATTTGGTTATGCTCTTTTCTATCCTTCCAGAAGCACACCTCTACAGCACCAGCACGTGTGTGTGTGTGTGTGTGTGTGTGTGTGTGTGTGTAAGTATATCAGCAATCAGGGGTCTCCTTGGAACCTTGGAATAAACATAGAAAACATGAGTCCTTGCTCAATCTAGTTGAGCTGACAGACAAGAAACCAAAATGTGAAAAATACACTGTGGAGTATGCAAAACGCAGGGTGGGCCAATGCTTAGTGAGTCTGGCATGTCAATATCACGAGAGTCTGCCGTGAAGTGGGAACTCATGAAGACAGAGACTTCTTTTCCTCACATTCCCAGCCCAGGCCCCGTGCCTCACGTGGAGACACAGGGTAGGGCTCGGTGAGTATAGCTGGGGCAGATGGATCCTTAATGTGAGCAAGCTTCAAAGATCAGAAAAACTGGAAGGTGGAAAAATCAAGATAAGAAGGCAGAACCCCTGGCTCCCCAGGAAAGGGTAACAAATTCAGGGAACTCTAAGATAATTCTGACTTGTAACTTCAGAGCAATCCAGTGTAGACTAAACCCCAACCAAGTGATGTGGGAAAGGAACGATTAAAGAAGAAAAGTTCTTGGAAATTAAAACCACAATTGCTAACACAAAATACTGAATAGGGCCTAGTAGAAAAAAGTGAGCCAATCTTCCGAAACGTGAGCCCCAAAGAAAGAGAATCAATCTAAGAAGCCCAACACCCAAGAGACAAAATAAAGAGAGAGAAATCATCAAATAAATAAGAAAGTTTCCCAAATCTGAAAAAAAAGATTCAAACCTTACAGTTTGAAAAGGTCCACCACGTGCTGTACAGGATGAATGAGTGGGAAGAAGAGTCTGCATCAGTAGACACAGCTTCATGGAAGCACCTGGGTCTTCATATGCAAGTTTAAGTGCTGTTTGGACCTCAGACCTTCAGTAACTCTTGCCTGTCATATTTCTGATGGTGGGCAGGGCCCTGAGCCATTCCAGCCCAGTCTACCCGAGAGGGCAGGGGCAGGCTTGTGGAGACATTACCCTTACCCTGCCTTGCTTACCAAAAGGGCAATAAAAGCAAATAGGTCCCAGCTTGCTGATATATGTATTTCCCTTTGTTCATCTCCCCCCCAAAACTGTTGCCCCATGCTAAATGACTTTCCCCACGTGGTTTAAAAGCATGGACTCTGGAGCCACCCTGTCTGCATTTGAATCCCATCTCTGCCTTTTACTAGCTCAGGCAAATTACTTAAGTTCTCTGTGCCTCAGTTTTCGCATCTATAAAATGGGAATGAAAATAGAACCTCTCCCAGAGGGCTGTGAGCATTCANCCACGTGGTTTAAAAGCATGGACTCTGGAGCCACCCTGTCTGCATTTGAATCCCATCTCTGCCTTTTACTAGCTCAGGCAAATTACTTAAGTTCTCTGTGCCTCAGTTTTCGCATCTATAAAATGGGAATGAAAATAGAACCTCTCCCAGAGGGCTGTGAGCATTCAATCATTAATATGTGTAAAATAGGTCTAACAGTACCTGTCCTGAGAACAGTACACTAGACAAGTGATGCTATGATTATTTAAAGACATCAGTTCAGTTCAGTAGCTCAGTCGTGTCTGACTCCTTGCAACCCCATGGAATGCACCACACCAGGCTTCCCTGTCCATCACCAACTCCCAGAACTTGTTCAGACTCATGTCCACTGAGTTGATGATGACATCCAACCATCTTATCATCCTCTGTCGACCCCTTTTCTTGCCTTCAATCTTTCCCAGCAGCAGGGTCTTTTCAAATCAGTCAGTTCTTTTCATCAGGGGGCCAGAGCATTGAAGCTTCAGCTTCAGCATCAGTCCTTCCAATGAAGATTCAGGACTGATTTCCTTTAGGATTAACTGGTTGGACCTCCTTGCAGTCCAAGGGACTCTCAAGAGTCTTCTCCAACACCACAATCCAAAAGCATCAATTCTTCTGCATTCAGCTTTCTTTATAGTCCAACTCTCACATTTATACATCACTACTGGAAAAATCATAGCTTTGACTAGACAGACCTTTGTCGGCAAAGTAATGTCTTTGCTTTTTAATATGCTATCTAGGTGCACTCATCTCGCATGCTAGTAAAGTAATGCTCAAAATTCTCCAAGTCAGGCTTCAACAATACGCGAACTGTGAACTTCCTGATGTTCAAGTTGGTTTTAGAAAAGGCAGAGGAACCAGAGATCAAATTGCCAACATCTGCTGGATCATGGAAAAAGCAAGAGAGTTCCAGGAAAACCTATTTCTGCTTTATTGACTATGCCAAAGCCTTTGAC
>SJYX01017984.1:41642-52857 GCA_006410675.1 Oreotragus oreotragus | reverse complement strand
GGAGGGAGGCTCAGCCTCCTCACTCCCCAAAGGCCCTGGAGCTGGGGCACCAGGAGGTATGAAGCACGCAGAGATCTCAGCATGGGATGCGATGGGTTCAGAGAGGACCATTCCACCCCCACACTCTCCAGGAAGGGCTCTGTCCTGGGCACTCAGAGGGAGCCAAGATGAGTAAACAGAGTTTGGAGAATTGGGTAGTTTCAAAATATCACTGGAATGTGAGGAAAGAGGTGAGTGAAGCTTTATGGATAGGCTTCTGGTTTCATCTCCAACTCCCTTCCAAACTGCCTCCCAAGGGAAAGGAAAACAAATGTCTATGTACAAAAGCCCACAGCCACATCATTCATAAACACCAAAAAGGGGGAAGCAATCCATGTGCATCCATGGATAAACAAAGTGTGGTGAACGTACACAGTGGAATAATGATTCAACCATAAAAAGGAAGAAAGTACTGACATATGCCACAACATGGATGGGCCTTGAAAACATCATGCTAGGTGAAAGAAGCGGTCATGGAAGCCCACGTATCACATGGCTCCATTTTTGCAAAATGTCCAGACTAGACATGTGCTTAGAGACTGTGGTTGCCTGGGGAAGAGTGGAGAGGGCCACTGACAGCTACAGGTTTATTTGGGGAGCATGCTGAAAATGTTTTAAAATTGGATTATGGTGATGGGTGCACAATTTTGTGAATGTATCAAAACCCCTGAACTGAGCACTGTAAGTGGGAGCTGAATCTCAATAAAGCTGTGTTTCTACAGCAACATGGATGGACCTAGAGATTATCCTATTACGTGAAGGAAGTCAGACAGGGAAAGACAAACATGATGTGACACCACTTATGTGTGGAATCTAAAATACGACACAAGTGAGCTTGTTTAGGAGCCAGAAGTAGACTCACAGATACAGCGAGCAAACTTAGGGTTATCAGAGGGGAGAGGAGGTGGGGAACGTGTAGATCAGGAGTCTGGGATTATTAGCACACGAAAATTATTATATAGAGACAACAAGGTCTTACTGTATAGCACAGGGGACTGTATTCAATATCTTGCAATAACCTATGATGGGAAAGAATCTAAAAATGTATGTGTGTGTGTGTGTGTGTGTCTGTGTGCGCGCGTGCGCATGCACGCTTGTGTGCTAAGTTGCTTCAGTCATGTCTGACTCTTTGTAACCCTATGGATTGTAGCCCAGCAGGCTCCTCTGTCCATGGGATTCTCCAGGCAAGAACACTGGAGTGGGTTGCCGTTTCCTTCTCCAGTGCATGAAAGTGAAAAGGGAAAGTGAAGTCGCTCAGTCGTATCTAACTCTGTGTGACCCCATAGACGGCAGCCCACCAGGCTCCTCTGTCCATGGGATTCTCCAGGCAAGAGTACTGGAGCGGGGTGCCATCGCCTTCTCTGAGATATATGTATACACTCAAGTAAATATAAAAATAAAGCTGTTTTTAAAAAAAGACTCTCAGTTGGCTACACTCCCAGTCTCCAGGTCCTCTCCCACCCTTCCCTGCCCCCAGTCTAGTCAGGCTTTCGCTCACTGCTGACAGGAGCTACCATCAGGATCATCCTAAGCTTCCATGGAGCCCAGGGCAGCGCTCAGGTCTTACCTTTGTCTTCCCCATCAGCAGCATTTGACGACTTGCTCCCTCCCGCCTCCCAGGAGGGCTTCCCTTCCTTCCTTCTTGGTCTCCTGGCCTGCGCCTTCCTCTCCTGAGACCCACCCCTCTCATTTTCCTTGCCTGGTTCCTCCTCATTTTGCCAACCTGTGGCTGTTGGGGCCACACCCAGTCCTTGGTGCCATCTCGCAGTGTCAGAACCTTACCCACCATCCCTACAAGGGATGATGGCCTTAGAATCTCCAACCCAGCCTCTCCCTGAAGTCCACACTGGCTCGACATCACCAACTGGACATCCGATGGGCATCTCACACTGACCTGCCCAAGGATGTGGAGAAATCAGAATCTTCACCCCCTGCTGGCAGGAATGTAAGCCAGTACCGTATGACCCACCAATGGCACTCCTAGACATACCCGAGACAGGAAAACAGAGGTCCACACAAAAATGTGTGCTTGAGGGTGTTACCAAAAATACAGTATCAAAGTTCATAAATTGTTTACTTTTAAAAATCAGTCCAAGTAAAATCAAGGTGATGTTTCAAGCAGCACCACCCATCTGGCATTCCAATATGCATGGGTGACAAGAGCTTGTCTCTTACGCTTGGTCTGGAAATTGCTCAGGGTCACGGGTTTGCTATGAAGGCAAGAAGGTGAGACCCACAGATCAAGATAGCAAGAAGGTGTGGTAGGCAAATGGATGGGGGTGGGGGGAGAGGGCTGGAAAGGACTCCTGAATTTTGTCTGAATTTCGCTTCTCTCTGGACGCACCCTACCTCCTTCATTAGATCAGAGTTTGCTCTAGGAGTCTTCTTAGAGACAGTGTGCCTCTCCCCTCAGATTGGGAGCCTCTCTGGGGTAAAAACGTAAGTCTGTGCATCATGCCGGGAGTCTGCTGAGGGCAGAGCCAGAAGCCCTTTTCCTCACTACCCACTGGCACGCCTTCCCCTCTCACCAGCGTTCCCTTCCCAGGGCTGCCAACAGCACAGACACCTGCTTCAGGGTTTATGGACAAACAGACAGAAGAGCTAATGGCCATCAGAAGGCGCTGCCAGGGAGGTCTTGTGCCAACCTAGGTACTGGCACCAAGGTACTCCCAGGCCACACCCTGTGTGGGAGGGAATGTGGGTTTTGCCACTCTGAGCTGAGCCTTCTGTGGTTTCCCCTGTAGAAACCAGAGGCTGCATTACTGGCCTGAGATTTTCCCCTCCTGCTACATAATCTTGGGTCGGGGTGGGGGGGGGGCTCCCTTGAAACCCCCCTATCCCACCCCCGTAGTTAGAACCACACATCCTCTTCCCTGAGGAAGAGAGTGAGGGATGGCAGTCTTCATGGACTGGGATTCCGGGAGCATCTTTGCAGGCGGGAGAGCAGGAGGATCCCTGCTGGCAGCTTGCTCAGCGCCAACAGCTTCTCTCTGCCCACACGGGGAAGCAGCCAGGGCCGTGGGCCCAGCCAAGGGGCACTCAGGGCTGGCAGCAAGCTCCCTGAGTTCTGGTTGTTCCCTTCCCTCCACGTTATGACAGTGCCAGGGGAAACTGAATCCAGGGGAGCAGCTCCCCAGACTGAGTGGCTATCACACAAAAATGGCTTCTTTACTGAGGCTGAAACTCCAATGCTGTGGGCACCTGATGTGAAGAGCTGGCTCACTGGAAAAGACCCTGATGCTGGGAAGGACTGGGGGCAGGAGCAGAAGGGACGACATAGGATGAGACGGTTGGATGGCATCACCGATTGATGGATATGAGTCTGAGCAAGCTCTGGGAGTCGGTGACGGATAGGGCAGGCTGGCGTGCGGCAGTCCCTGGGGTCACAAAGAGCTGGACACGACTGAGCGACTGAGCCGAACAGAAACTTGGAGTTCTTGTCCCAGCTCTGCCACTTCCTGTGCGGGACCTCGCGCCAGCCAACCTGGCTTTGTGGTCTCGGCTTTGTGGTCTGTGAGTTGAGGCTAAAAGAATGTCTACTTGTGAGGATTGGGGGCTTCCCAGGGGGCTCAGTGGTAAAAGGTCTGCCTGCCAGTACAGGAGATGCGGGCTTGGTCCCTGGGTTGGGAAGATCCCCTGGAGGAGGAAATGGCAACCCACTCCAGTATTCTTGCTGGGAGAATCCCATGGACAGAGGAGCCTGGCAGCCACAGTCCATAGGGTCGCAGAGTCAGACAGGACTGAGCAACTGAGCAGGGCATGGCTCTCGTGAGGATTAACTAAGATGATGCCTATAAAGCGGCTCTAGTGCCGCAAGGCTCCGCGAGTCACTCCCTGCATGTATTTTAATATTGTTACTGCTTCTGCTATCCCCTCCCACTGTCCTTCTGGAAGCTTCTGGTGAGCTGGTTACCACACAATCATAAAGGATCTGTGCAAACAGGGGGTATGTGTGAGGCCTGCTTTAGCAGAAAGGAGAAGAATGGTGTCCCAAGTACACACCCTCCCGGGCCCCAAAGGGAAGGAGCTGGCAACTGGGAGCGTCCTCACGTGATCCAGCCACACAGCCTTCCCTGTGGGTAGCACCCTGCTTAGCTCTGTTCGGGTGATGAGGAGTGTTAACCAGCACAAGCCCTTAGAATTTCAGAGAGAGCGCTCCCCCCTTCTCAGACCCCAGAGGGGCAAGTTTCCCTAAGAACCCAGACTCTTGCCTTGGAAAGATGAAGTGCCGGGTCTGCCTTTATGTTCTTCAAGGCAATCGAGGATTTGAAATGATGTATCTTATTTGCTCTAGTGACAGACTCAGTGGTTTAGAACCTTCACTTAAGTTCAGTCGCTCAGTCGTGTCCGACTCTTTGCAACCCCATGAATCGCAGCACGCCAGGCCTCCCTATCCATCACCAACTCCCAGAGTTCACTCAGACTCACGTCCATCAAGTCACTGATGCCATCCAGCCATCTCATCCTCTGTCGTCCCCTTCTCCTCCTGCCCCCAATCCCTCCCAGCATCAGAGTCTTTTCCAATGAGTCAATTCTTCGCATGAGGTGGCCAAAGTACTGGAATTTCAGCTTTAGCATCATTCCTTCCAAAGAAATCCCAGGGCTGATCTCCTTCAGAATGGACTGATTGGATCTCCTTGCAGTCCAAGGGACTCTCAAGAGTCTTCTCCAACACCACAGTTCAAAAGCACCAATTCTTTGGCGCTCAGCCTTCTTCACAGTCCAACTCTCACATCCATACATGACTACTGGAAAAACCATAGCCTTGACTAGACGGACCTTAGTCGGCAAAGTAATGTCTCTGCTTTTGAATATGCTATCTAGGTTGGTCATAACTTTTCTTCCAAGGAGTAAGCGTCTTTTAACTTCATGGCTGCAGTCACCATCTGCAGTGACGTTGGAGCCCAAAAAAATAAAGTCTGACACTGTTTCCACTGTTTCCCCATCTATTTCCCATGAAGTGACGGGACCGGATGCCATGATCTTCGTTTTCTGAATGTTGAGCTTTAAGCCGACTTTTTCACTCTCCTCTTTCACTTTCATCAAGAGGCTTTTGAGTTCCTCTTCACTTTCTGCCATAAGGGTTTAGAACCTTAATGCTATGCAATAGGATTTTCTGTGATAATGAAAATTTCCTATGTGTGCACTGCCCAGCAAGGTAACCACTGTCCTTGTGTGGTTAATGGGCAGTTGAGATGTCCCTGTGTGGTTAGTGCGCTCAAAGAACTGAACTTTTCTTTTTCCTCAATTGTAATTCCTTTCAGTGTCAGTAGCCACGTGGAGCACAAGCGGCTCAGAGGCCCCGGTCTGTGCTGAGCAGGTCTGAGGCAGGCTGGGCGAGATGTTCACCTTTCCAGAGCTTTTCTCTCTTCTGTGTCATGGAGATCATGATGGCACCTGGTTCACAGGACTGACTTGAGGCTTTTAAAAGGAAGTGAATATAAAACTCTGACTACAATAAGAATTCAACAAAGACCAGCTATCGTCATTATTTTGACAACCTCTAGGCTTCAGGGGTCTCACTCCTTCAGTCACCAAATAGCTAAACAGGATGTGTCAGACATGATTCTAGGCACTGGGATGCAAAAATGAGCCTTTGAGATCCTGCTGTTTTCAGGAATCTCTAACTGAGGGAAACTAGGGTAATCAAGGGCTGCCATGCAGTGATGGTAGTCACTGTTGTGGGATCCCAGAGGAGACCTGCCAAATAGTCTCAGATGGAAAAGAGGGTCAGGAAAGGCTTGCTGGAGGAAGCCATGTTACTTTCTCTACACTTACTGGCTTCGTAACAACTTGATGTTGCAACACCACATGAACTTGTCTCTGTAACCTTTTGTATTAGTTTCCTTTGCAGCTGTAACAAATTACCACAAGCTTAGCAGGTTAAAACACCACATTATTCCTGATTTACAGCTCTGGAGATCAGAAGTCTGAAATGGCTAAACCTGGGCTAAAATCAAGGTGTCCACAGAGCAGCATTCTTTCTGGAGGGTCTAGGGGATAATTTGTTTCCTTGTCTTTTCCGTTTTCTAGAAGTGACCTTCACTCCTGGCTCATGGTCTCTTCCCCCATCTTCAAAGCCAAAGCATCTTCAGATCTCTACTCCCTGTGTCTCTTTCTCTCCTGCTTCTCTCCTTTAAGGACCCTTGTGATTTCATTAAGCCCACCCAGAAAACCCAAGATAATCTCTTCATCTCAAGATCCTTAATTCAATCCCCTCTGCATAAGGTAACATATTCACAAGTTCTGAAGATTATGACATGGACATCGTTTCCGTTAATTCTTTTAACAGCTTGAGTGACATATAAATCACATACCATACAATTCACCCATTTAAAGTGCACAAGTCAATGGTTTTTAGCATATTCACAGATCTGTGCAATCATTACCACAGGCAATTTTAGAACATTTTCATCACCTCAAGAAAAAACCCTATTCACTTCAACTCTCACTCACCTTCTCTTCTCCACCCTGGCCCACAATCTTAAGCAACCGCTAATATACCGTTGGTCCTTATAGATTTCCCTATTCCGGACTTTCATGTGGATGGAATCACACAATATATGATACTCAGTGTCTAATTTTTCTTAGCATAATGGTTTTTAGATTTATCCATGTTGTAGCATAGTAATACTCTGTTGTATGGATATACCACATTTTGTTTATCCATTCATCAGTTAAAGGGCATTTGGGTTGTTCTCATCTTTTGGCTATGGCGAATGACATGCTATAAACATTCATGTACAGGTTTCTGCGTGGACACCTGTCTCCATTTCTAGCAGATATATATCTAGTAGTAAAATTACCGGGTAGGACACAGACATCTTGCAGGGTGGGAGTGGGGTGGTGTTGGTGGATTTGTCTGTCTACCATGTTCTTACATCAAAGTCTTCAAAGAATCTGACAACTGAGCCCTGCCTGTAAATTCATTCACTTGGGTCAGGACTGCAACTGCTGCTGCATGTGGAGGCAAATTCATAGGCATGCACAGGGCAGTACGTGGCATGGAGCAGAGCCAACCAGAGCAGAAATCAGGAAGGAGTCTGCACGCTCCTCCCTTCTCAGATGTTCGCAAGTTGTTCGGCTGTGCCTCATTTTTCCCTTGGAGTCTCTGCAATGAATCCTTTCTACAAACCTCTCCTCCTGCTGGAGCTGGTCTGAGTAGGTTCCTGTTCCCTATATGAGACATGAATACCACTGACTTAACGAGGTAGCTTGGAGAATTTGGTGAAGGCTCAGTGAGAAAACTCATGAAAGTGGTGAAGACAGGTGCTCAGCAAATACAGGTCAATCTAAATCTGTTCTCTTAACTATGTTCTCTTAACATGTTCTCTTAACTATTTCAAAAATAAATGTTTGAGTTGGGGGAGACCCAGGTTGAGCTCAAGTTCTACTGGAGCTGAATGCACACGTCGGGTGGTCAGCAAGACCTCTGACTATCGCACGCTCAGCCGAAACGGATGGAGGAGGTGGTAGGGGCCATCCAGAAGTGCCAGAAGCTGCTTGGGGGAAAGCCCTGGAGGGTATAGCCGTGCAGATGAGACTTGTCGGGGACACAGATGAGGCACCCCTGGGACCTTCGGGGCTAATCATGGGAAGTTCTCAGAAAGCCAGGGGCCCAACCAGGCAGGAGGGCAGGAGGCAAAGTGACAGGAAGAGTTACTTTGCAGGCTCTCATGTTCCATGAAGCTCTTCTGCACACCGCCACTCAGATTTCCCACCAAGGAGAGCAGAGTGCCTGACAGGCTGCCTCCTGGAAACCACCAGAGGAGGGACCCATGGCATCTCCTTCTCTGGATGAGGCTCAGGGTCACTGCATGGACAGTGTCTTTCATTCCTGCTTCCTCGGGACAGCTGACACCCAAAGTCTCTCTCTGGGAGCTACCTTACATTAAGGGCTTGGATTTAAGAGAGTTAATATATTTATTTGTTTATTTATTTGCAAGGAGGACAAAGGTTGGGTCAAATGGGTCAGCCTAGTCCAAGTCACAGGGTAGGGGAATTCAGCAGAGGTCAGGAAGGAGATTATCTGGGCACAGGCAGCTAAACAACCCTTATCACTGAACAGGCTACTGGGAGGAAAGAAGGGCGCATAGGGAGGGACGAGGGGAGGGAGGTCAACTCAGACAGGTCAGGAGGGCGGAGGTGGAGACCAGAAGGAGATGTAGCAGGGATCCCGAGGAGCAGGGAATGGTGCAGAGGGACAGGAAGTGAGGCAGGCCTGGGAGATTACTCACCACCCTCGTCATTCATTCATTCATTTAACAGGAGTCTACTGAGGGCCTGCTGTGTGCCAGGTCATCTGGCAGGCTCAGGACACCAAGGAGAAGGAAGGCCTGGACTTGCTGCTCCAGCCGAGGCTCCGTACATCTGTGGGACCCCCAGGAGGCAGGCGGCTCACTCTTCTGACTTCTTTTCCCCACTGACACCTGGTCTTACCTCCAGGGGAGTCTTCTATCTTTGGGACCAATAAATGGAGAATTATTTCACTGAAAAACTCTCATGGCCCCCAACCTCTTGGGTGTCAATGTTTATTCCTAGAGGCAGCCCCAAATGCCGGGCAAGAGCGAGGAACGTGAATGCAGGGCCACGGCCTGTGAGCTGACACCTGTCCTGGGAACCCCTTGTCTCTGGGCTGAGAGCCCCCGCACTTCTCCAGGATGCCCCTCATCAACAACAGCATGCACAGGATCATAGACTGGCTGGCAGAGGAAGGGAACCCCCAGAGACACGGCAGGAGAGTGTCCAGGGCCTGGAACAAGGGCAGCATGGAATAGCAGGGCAAGCTCCAGAGACTAAGACAGGCTCTGGGTGCAAATCTGTACTCTGCGGCTCACGAGCTGTGTGACAGGGTCTGGGGCTGTGAGCCCTCTGAGCCTCTTTGCTTCCCCTCTCAGAGGAGGCGTGTACCCCTGGGGTAGACAGAGAAGCCTAAACCGGACAGCACGCGTGAGCGTGACCAGCCTCAGGGTCAGGACCTCCATGCGTGAGCGTGGCCAGCCTCAAGGTCACGACCTCCATGTGTGAGCATGACCAGCCTCAGGGCCAGGACCTCCACGCGTGAGCGTGACCAGCTTCAGGGTCAGGACCCACCTGTTAAGGAGGCAAACCGGGGCTGGTTGCCCATCTCCTCCTTGGGAAACACGTGATCGGGGGCTGTCCCGGGCATCTGGCAGCTGGGTTTCCACAGGAGTCTAAAGGGCAGGCCTGGCTGTTGTAGAGATTACTGTCCTGCCTTCGGGCAGCTGAACTTCGCACAGAAGATGGGTTCACTGGTTTCCCCCTGGAACCTTAAATCTGCCTAGTGCTTCTCAGTGTCACTACCAACCTTGTTAGACGAATAGGAAAGATAATAAGAAGCCCATTTTACAGATGAAGAGAGGCCTGAAGAAGTTAGATTTCTCAGAGTTAAATTCAGGAGAGAAAGATGTCTCAGTGGCTAATGAATTCAGGGCATTTTCCACCTAATAATAGTGCCACTGCCCAGAGAAGACCTCCAAGCCCCAGCCCTTCAGCTTCTTCTGCAGTTGAGGCAGATGGAGACGTGAGAGCCCTGGGCAGGCTCCTAATCCTATTCCCTTGTTCTAAATCTGTAAATATTATTCTGAATAATATGGAGTTTATTTAGCCAGCCTGGCTCAGACGGTAGAGAACTAGTCTGCAGTGCAGGTGATCCATGTTCGATCCCTGGGTCAGAATGATCCCTTGGAGAAGGGAATGGCAACCCACTCCAGTATTCTTGCCTGGAGAATCCCATGGACAGAGGAGCCTGGTGGGCTACACAGTGCATGGGGTCGCAAAGAGTCAGACAAAGCTGAGCAACTAACACTAGCCTAAGAAAAACCTCAATTTTCTCTTTCAATAAAAGTCTTTAGGGACTTTCCTTTTGGTCCTGTGATTAAGAAGCTACCTTGCAACGCCAGAAATGTAGGTTTGATCCCTGGTCAGGGAACTGAAATCCGACAGCCACAAAGCAAATAAACCCACATGCCACACACAGTGAAAGAGCTCACACACTGTAATGCAAGATTCCACATGCCGAACCCAAGACCCAGTGCAACCAAATAAATAAAAATAATAACTTTTAAAAGATTGGTAATAAAAAAAAAAGTCTTTCTTTAAATGTTAAAATCTGGGATTTGTGACATACACTGGATGTAACCAAACATTTTAACCTAATCAAATTTGTCTTTTCAGTTTTTCCATCATGCATAGCATTAGTCATTCCCACTCATCAGGCGAGAAGTAACTAGCATAGATACAGTTACAAAATCTTCCTTAAATGTGCTTGAACGCTTTTTCCCGGCATTCTTGTCAACAAAACATTTCCCACTTGTCTGTGGTTCTGCTTCTTTTCTGTTATTTGTGTTTTTTTTTTTTTTGGCAGATGTGAAACTAGGCAACTTCTTGGCAGATGCACCAGTTACATGGTTTGTAGCTTAAAGAAACCTGAACTTTGGGGATTCCCTAGTGGTCCAGTGGTTGAAACTCCTGGTTTTCACTGCTGAAGGGAGCACAGGTTCAGTCCCCAGTCTGGAAGTTGGATCCCGCAAGTCCTGGGATTCAATCAATTCAATCAGAAGACATTCATTGTTGCACAGAGCTGACAATCCAGAGACAGGGCAGCCCTTGGGGTCAGCTCGGGCCAGTAGTTCAGCCCAATCCCAGGAATTCCTTTATCTGTGCTTTCTTCCAATCCAAGCCTTGGCTTCACACACAAGCTGGCTCATGTCCTAGGAGCAAAATGGCTGAGTCAATGACCAAAATGTGGAAACAACTCAGTGTCCACTTGCAGATGAATGGACAATGGTCTATATGTACAATGGAATGCTAGTTACCTTATGAAAGAAGGAAATTCTCACACCTGCTATGACAGGGATGAACCTGGAAGATATGCTGAGTGAAATAAGCCAGTCACAAAAGGACAAGCACAGCAAGATTCCACTTACATGAGGTATCTAGAGGAGTCACATTCATAGAGACAGAAAGTAGAAAGATGGTTGCCAGCGGCTGCAGAGAGAGGGGGATTGGGATATTACTACTCAGGGATGTAGAGACTCCATTTGAAAGATTAAGAAGTTCTGAAGATGGATGGTGAGGATGCTTGTTGAGGTCACTGAGCTGTCACCTACTCGGCCACCTCCCCCTCCTCCTCCCCCTCCCCCTCCTCCCCCTC
>SJYX01017984.1:18322-37179 GCA_006410675.1 Oreotragus oreotragus | reverse complement strand
TCCACCTCCTCCTCCATCTCCTCCCCCTCCTCCTCCCCCTCCTCCTCCACCTCCTCCTGCTCCTCCCGCTCCTCCTCCTCAACCTCTGCACCTCCTCCTCAAGCATGAGCAAACTTTGAAGGAGAAAGCAAGAAGATGGCGACAGTAAATGTTAGCCTGGCTGGGTGTGGCTAAGACTGCTGGCCATCCTCCAACATCTCCCTTTTTCCTTGGCACACAACCGGACTACATTTCCCAGCCTCCCTTGCTGTTGTGTATGGGTGGGCATACTGTGGACTACTGCCAATTTTGATAAATAAAGTTTTATTGGAACATATCCTTACTCATTTATTTATTTATTGTCCGATGGCTATTTTCATGCTACAGTGGCAGATTTGAGTAGCTGCAAGAGTCTGTATGACTTTAAAATACTCTCTGGTCCTTTACAGAAAAAGTTTGCTGATCCAGCATCACTACCCTATGTCTTTATGGGATGTCTTTGTTACAGTTGTCTAGCCTGCCCTTTGCTAGTGCAGTACAACCAACACTGCTCAGTATAGGAAATACATTAACGTGCTTTACATTCTGAAGATAAATAGCTAACTCTCAGTAAATAACACCTGTCCCTGCCCTATGGTACTAGTCATTTCAGGTGACTGTCAACCTTAGGGTATTGATCCAGCAACACTGCACAAGACAGCCTGTGGAAAGCATTTAATAGAGGTAAATACAGATTTTATTCCTACTTTGTGGCTTATTACTTTGGCCACCTGACGTGAAGCACTGACTCAATGGAAAATACTCTGATGCTGGGAAAGATTGAAGGCAGGAGGAGAAGGGATGACAAAGGATGAGATGGTTGGTTGGCATCGCCAGCTCAATGGACCTGACTTTGAATAAACTCCGGGAGTTGGTGATGGATGGGGAGGCCTGGTGTGCTGCAGTCCATGGGGTCGCAAAGAGTCAGACACGACTGAGCAACTGAACTGAACTGAACTGAGAGGCTTGTTTTCTTTGGCAAGCTGAATCAACTTTCATGTCACAGCTCTGAGCAGAGACAAAAACCAGTCCCACACTTATTTCAGTGACACTCAGCACCCCAGGAAGCTGCCCATCTGACCCATGGACACTGTTTTGGGTGCTTTTCTCAGGGTAGTTTCTGCCTGCCCCGCCCCAGCAATCACTGATTAGGGCCCTGGAGCTAGAGCAGAGATTCCTGCTGGTCCTGGCTGTTCTCACAAGACAAGTTTCTTTACATTTTCCTTTAGGGACTATTCTGACCCATCAGTAAGTGTGAGACTGTGAGTCTTGAAGACATCTCTGGAGGGAAATGTCCCGGTAGTGCTGAAGATCTGGAGGGTCTAGTTGATTTAGGCTCAGAGGTGAGGAAGGCAAATTCCTTAGGCTAACTTTAGCCGACAGGTCAAGAGTGGAGCCGAATCCCTGGGGAGTCTAACCTGTGGATTTGAATTTCAGCCTGGCTACTGGCTAATGAAGCGATCTTAGACAAGTTACTTAGCTGTTGTGTGCTTCCCACCAGGCTGATAATGGTAGCACCTCTTTCACTGAGCCGTTCAGAACATGACAGGAGATTTTGCTCAATGAGTTGGCTCAGCGCTTGGCTCCAGACTGTTAAACTCCTGATCACTACGGGCTTTAAAGACTAGATGAAGTAGTTTGGATGTGCAAGTGCCAGGAAGGAAGTCTTTGTGAGAAGCAAGGCTGCCAGGAGATAATGCCTGAGGTTTCCGACTGTATGAGAGTTCTCAATTGTTCCCCAGTATGCAGGGCAGCACGGGGCCAAGGGCAGAGTGGGAAGAGAGGGAGAGGACTGTCCAGCAGCCTCCTTCCTCTAAAAGTGACTGGGCAGAGAATGGACGTTCACCAGGCTTGAAAAAGTAATCTCTGGGCCTGCCCTGCCCTCAAACCTTGGACTCTTGAAATGGTTTACCCTTCTAACCAAGAATGACGCTCCAGCCTACCTAAGCTCTTGGAAAATGCCCATGTAAGGCTGCTGAGAAGAACCGGGCCAAACCTTCATTATCCTTGACACTTGGCTTCAGCATCACCTCCCCAGGGAGGTCTGGGCAGGGGGGCCCCGGCACCGGCCCACCTGGCACCTTGCATGCTCCCATCATAAATTCATTGCCTTTTGCAATTTGTTCAACAAATATTTGCTGAGTGCCTACCGCACACCCAGTTATTTATCTATTTCTGTCTTTCCACTGGACTCCCTGAGTGAGGTCTCTCCACCACCCCCTGGTCCTCAGATCTTCTGAACAATAGCTATGAATATTCACGACTACTGTTCAGTGACTGACTGCAGCCCTCAGCGCTTTGTGACTCTAAAGTATAATCACAGCTAGCATAAATTCAGTGCTGTCGGTGTTCCAGGAGGGATGGAAGTGCTGTCTGTTTATCCAGAGACTGTGAAATAGAGGTTCCCAGCCCACCTGGACAGGCGAGGAGGTGGAAGCGCCCAGCTCTGGCCCCGCTTGACTCCCACAGCTGGTGGTGAGGTCTGTGTGGCTCAGTGTCCCTTCACCTACAGCCTGCACTCGGCTAACCAGCCTTGTGCTACCCAGGCTGGCTGGAGACACAGATATTATTTCAGATCCTTGGTTAGGCTTAGAAAATGAACACAGCAAACTCTGAGGTTCTGTGTTTTCAAGGTAAGGTTGTGCAGGTAGATCCTGAGTCAGGCCCGACCTCTCAGGTCAAGGAGGGTCCGAGGTTGTTTACACTAACATTTGTTGTTGTGTAGCCGGCTAAGTCATATCTGACTTTTTGCAACCCCATGGACTGCAGCACACCAGGCTTCCTGTCCTTCACTATCTCCCTGAGTTTGCTCAGATTCCTGTCCATTGAGTTGGTGACACTATCTAACCGTCTTATCCTCTGCTGCCCTCTTCTCCTCTTGCCTTCAATCTTTCCAGGGTCTTTTCCAGTGAGGCAGCCCTTTGCATCAGGTGGTCAAAGTACAGAAGCTTCAGCTTCAGCATTAGTCCTTCCCATGAATATTCAGGGTTGATTTCCTTTAGGATGGACTGGTTTGATTTCCTTGGTGTCCAAGGAACTCTCCAGAGTCTTACCCAACACCACAGTTTGAAAGCATCAATTCTTCAAGGCGCTCAGCCTTCTTTATGGTCCAACTCTCACATCCATATACGACTACTGGAAAAACCACAGCTTTGACTATACAGACCTTTGTTGGCAAAGTGATGCCTCTGCTTTTTAATACATTGACTAGGTTTGTCATAGCTTCCCTTCCAAGGAGCAAGTGTTGTTGTTGTTTTTTTTTTTTTTCATGACTGCAGTCACCATCCGCAGTGATTTTGGAGCCCAAGAAAATAAAATCTTTGTCCCTTTCTATTTGCCATGAAGTGATGGGACCAGACGCCGTGATCTTAGTTTTTGAATGCTGAGTTTTAAGCCAGTTTTCTCTCTCTCCTCTTTCACCTTCATCAGAGGCTCTTTATTTCCTCTTTGCTTTTTCCACATTAAAGTGGTCTCATTACACTGACTTAACAGACTGAAGCAGAGCAGCCCAGGTGTCAGCCCTGCTTTCGGAAGACCAGGTACAAGAAGTCCATCTCCATGGGGAGGCCGTGTGGCTAGATGATGGGGACCCCAGGACGGCTCCTTCAGATAGGAGCCTGCTGCTTTGCGGTGCTACAGCTGTGTCTGTGGGTCTTCACTCCCCTCCCTTCTGATGAGACAGAGGTGAGCTTAGGCCTCCAAACATTCACAACATTTGCCGGCCCCCTGCCTGAGTGCCAGCCCCTCCCAGAGGCCCAGGGCCTTTGAATCAGTCCCTGGTAAGGCATCCTGCTGTGACCCAGACTGACCTGCATTTTCTGCAAGTCACAAGTTAGCCTTGGCCCCCGAGTGGGGGTGGGGGAGACAGACTAGAAGATCACGGAGAAGCAAACAGTCTACCCTCCTGCCCTCAACACCTCCGGTGACAGAGGAGACAGGGGAAGGGCGGGGAAAGCACAGATGCAGGCTGGGGCCGGGGCCCTGATAAAGTCAACTCTACCGGAGTTTTCAATTACCTTCTCAGAGGAAGTCGGGGACCACCAACCAGGGTGGGAGTGGACGAGGGGTATGAGAGCTCAGTTCGGTGCTGGCCCCTTTATGACTGCATGCTCTGCTTGCTATTTTGATGATGGCTTACCCGATTTCCCAGAGAAAAACCAGCCCAGGAAAAGAGGTAGAAAGAAGCAAGTCAGCATTCCACTCCCAGCTCTGTCTTCCTCCAGACAGGGGGGTGACCGACTTCCTGGAGAGACAAGACACTCGGCGGGGTCCCGGCGACTTGATCACGAGGTGGGGGTGCTGTGGGCCTCAGAAGGGGGCTGGAGCGGTGCAGTGGCGGGTCCACGGCCAGGGCTGGGGCCTGGAGAGCGGGTTCTGTGACGACGCAGAGTCGAGGGCAGTAGAAACAGCCTGACTCAGACATCTGGACCTGCAGGTGAATCCCTCCCCAGCTGTGTGCCCTTCCCCCATGGGCACCCCCTCCACCACCCATCATGTCTAAGCCTCAGTTTCCCCAGCAGTAAAATGGACATAATCTCGGAGCCGTGCTGAGAAATGTGAAATGCTACACGCTGTAGCCAACAGAGTCTGACGGAGAGTACAGGCTCAGTAAATGCTAGTTGTCCTGTGCCCCCCACCCCCAAGCCCCACCTTCCAAGGTCTGCGGCCCACAGCAAGAGTGGAGTTAGCTTTGTGGGACGCTCACCACCCCACATGCCGCTGACCCGCTCTCCTTGGCGTGGGCTGATGCTTGGAGACCTGGCGGCCCAGAAAGCATGGGCGACGCTGAGGCTTGGCATTGTCTGTTGCCTGGCACCTCGAGCAGCCCTGAGCCACCCCTCCCCACCACTGTCATCACCCTGGGCCTTGGCGCCGGGTGAGCAGATGACGTGAGGCCAAGATTCCCTCCTGCCCCGAATTTGCCAGCCTCACAGTGCACCTGCCAGCCTGCCCTGCCCCAGGTCCCAGGTGAGTTTCACCCGGGCAGGCTGGGTTCCCACTCCTGCATCTCACCCTGTGCAGAGGTGACAGCTGCTGAGGGAGGGGGAGATGCTCAGCCCGGAGCTGCCCCAACGAGCCGGTGTGGGGGAAGCCCTCAGTCTTTTCTGGGCCCTGGCCACCCTAAGCTTGGCACCCAGTCTCACGCTGGCTACCAGCCAGCTTCCTACATCTCATTTGCTTATCAGTGTTTGTTTTGGAGGCTTCTGGGAAGCCAGTCCCCACCTGAGGGGAATCTTTGACCTGGGGACTTGTGAGGGCCTCTGAGACTTTGAATTCTCGAGAAAGTCCAGCTCACAATTGGCCACCTTAGGCCCAGGGAGTGTGGANATGTTTGTTTTGGAGGCTTCTGGGAAGCCAGTCCCCACCTGAGGGGAATCTTTGACCTGGGGACTTGTGAGGGCCTCTGAGACTTTGAATTCTCGAGAAAGTCCAGCTCACAATTGGCCACCTTAGGCCCAGGGAGTGTGGACTCGCTTGACCTCAGGGCCGTGGCCTGGCATCAGGCTCCAGGTACACATCTCCAGGGCAGATCATGGGTAGAGGACGCTGGGCCCTCCCAACACAGAGCTCATCGACAGGACCTGCCTACGGCAGCTTCCTCTGGGGTCCAGGGCGACGTGGGTCTCCTTCTGAAAAGAGAAATGATAAGCATTTTGTATTCTTCCCATTGTTCATTTGGATTTATTTTGTTATAAAAGGAACATCTAGAGGAAAATTATTTGCGTAAATTATGGACATGTTCCTGTGATGAGCGATTGGCAGAAACCCCAAACTTACCCCAGTTTGAGATGCAAGGGTGAGGAAGTAATTTTTATAAAATCTCTACTTGATAAATAACTTTTAAACGCACAAATCTCCTGGCAATGTCCATTAAAAAAAAAAAAAAAACTTGTAAAACTGATCTTAACACCCCCTATTAAATGTGGTAGAATCACATATCATCCTGCAATCCCCTCCTGGGCGTATACGTGGAGAAAACCACGGCCCAAAGGCCACCTGTGCCCCAGTGTTCATCGCAGCGCTCCTTACAGTAGCCACGACGTGAAAGCAACTTAACTGTCCATCGACGGAGGAATGGGTAAAGAAGACACGGTGTACAGACAACGGAATTTTACTCAGCATTTTACTCAGCATTTAGAAAGAGGGAAGTTCTGCCATTTGCAGCAACATGGATGGACCTGGAGATTGTCACACTGAGTGAAGTAGGTCAGAGAGAGAAAGACACATACGGTACCATGTCGCTTATATGAGGAATCTAAAGATAAAAGATGATACACCAGAACTTATTTACAAGATAGAAACCGAGTCACAAACTCGAAGAAGGAACTTATGGTTACAAGGAAGGAAGGGTTGGGGAGAGAGAGAGTTAGGAAGTTCGGGATCACATGTACACAGTGTTATGTTTCAAGTGAATAATCAACAAGGACCTTCTGTACAACACACAGAACTCTGCTTGGTACTATGTAACAACCTAAATGGGAAAAGAATTTGAAAAAGAATATCGATATACGAATATATACAATTGAATCACTGTACACCTGAAACTAGCCCAACACTGTTAATCAGCTATACTCCAATATAAAACAATATTACAAAAAGTATGGTAGAATCATAAGAGAAACAGGTTTAACATTGTAAATTTGCAAAGACTAAAGGAAAAAACCCAAGTTATTCCCTTAACAGAGATAGCTGTTTCAGTGTCTCGTTCAATCTATGATACTATATATACCACTTTGGGTCATGGTTAGCATTGTAACCTAAGCATCTCCCTAAATCGATCTTTTAATGTTCACTGGGGTAATTTTAAAAATGTTAACGGTTGATAGCAGTCGAGCATGTGGTTGAATAGGCTTTTTTTAAACCATTCCCTTGTGGATATTAGGCTGTAGATATCTACATTTTGCCCTTATTTTTTGTTGTTGTTCAGTCACTTAGTCACGTCTGACTGTTTTCAACCCCATGGACTGCAGCATGCCAGGTTTCCCTGTCCTTAACCATCTTCTGAAATTTGCTCAAACTCATGTCCACTGAGTTGGTGACGTCATCCAACCATATCATCCTCTGTCATCCCCTTCTCCTCCTGCCTTCAGTCTTTCCCAGCATCAGGGTCTTTTCCTGTGAGTCAGCTCTTTGCATCAGATGGCCAAAGGATTAGCGCTTCAGCTTCAGCATCAGTTCTTCCAATGAATATTCAATTTCTTTTAGGATTGACTGATTTGATCTTGCTGTCCAAGGGAATCTCAAGAGTCTTCTCCAAGAGCCTTGCTCTTATTTAGAAAAAATGTTTATTAGCCATCTTTGCATGTTGATTTGAGAACATACTTAGGATTAACATCCTAGCAGTGGAATTGTTGAGTCACAGGGTAAGAACCTTCTAAGACTCCAGGCACATCCTGCCTTTGCTGGTTTCTTCTTTTGCATCTCTGAAAACCACTCCCACCTTGAGATCAAAGAAGTTTTACCTGAACTCTCAGTAATCTGATGGTGAATTTGTCATTATATGTTTGGATTATAATCTGTCTGGACTAGTAACACTAATAATGATAGGTAATGTTTATCAGATGTGTTCTAAACTAAGAACTTTACATGCATTAGCTCACATCCTTCTATAATTACACTACAAGGAAGGAACTATATCCCTTCTTACTATAAAGAAACAGATCTTGATTTTAACCCGATAGAAGGGATGAGGTAGGAATTTAGCTTTATTTCCCCACATTATTTGAACATAGTTTACAAAACAACTGATCCTTTCCCCCACAGATCTGAACATTACACTCATCATAAAGTACTAATTTTCTCTAATTCACAGGGTCTGTTCCTGGACTTTCTTGTCTTTCCCATTGAGCTGCCTGCCCATCTTCCATTCTTCTCTGTATTCATCTCTGAGGCTTTCTCAGGTGTTTTAATAGCTGGGAATGTAGACCCACGTTGTTCTTTTCTTCTCCCAAATTTCATGACTCCATTTACATGTTTATTTTTCCAGGTGAGTTGTTCCACGTGAGTTCATTACGTCAGATTTAAAAAACAAAAACAAAAAAAGCCTGAGATACTTTATTAGAATTACCTAAAACATAAATTTGAGCAAATGGCATTTTACAGTATTAGGAGTTCTCAACATGGCATGTTTTACCACTTATTTAATGTCCCTCTGTGTAGTTCAGCAGGTTTTTTGCGATGAATATTATGCATTTCCTGAGAGCTTTACTCCCTGGCATTGCTGCTATACATGGGACCTGCTGCATTTCAAGTCTGCTGGCCTGGTGTTTGCTGCCCAGACAGTCCTGATTCAAGGGCAGCTCACCCCCTGGGGACACCCACGGCACTGGCCTGGCCCTGCTCCTGCCCACGACTGTGCCCAGCGAACCCCAGAACCCAGCTAGAGGGGGCTTCATCCAGTGGGCACCGCTGCAGGCAAGGGCAGAGGGGTTTCAGCTGCTCATTTTTAACGCAGTGGTGCTCACTGTCGGGGGTCAGAGAGTGTCCTGGGAAGACTGTGGACTGCATCTCAGAAAGATGATCAAACGCTGCCCAGGCTTTCTGAAGATTCGTGGACATCCAACCTCGGATACATCCGAGGACCGTAATTAACATCTTGCACTAAAAGGCTGGTCCAGTTGTTAGAGGAAGCCTACCCCGGCCAGGCACCGTAGTAACCATTTTCCTGAGTTATTTTATGACAGAAGGTCCCGGTCAGGAACACGGAACTAATAAGTCTCCACCACCTGAAAGAGTTCGGGAAAGGCCAAAAGGAGATACCATGTGACCTTCCACCTCCCAGAGTCCTCCTCACTGATGTCCATCTTGGCTGAGCAATGCATGAGCCACCAGGAAGGACCCTGAGTCAGAAGGATTGGCCAGAGATAACCTGGAAACTAATCCCATCACCATAAAACCCGGGACAGCGAGCCACGTGGCAGAGCAGTTCTCCTGGGCTCCCTTACCCTCCTGCTCTCCACCTGGGGGGCCCCTTCCCAATAAAGGCTCTCGCTTTGTCAGCTCATGTGTCTCCTCAGACAATTCATCTCTGAGTGTTAGACAAAAGCCCCATCTTGGGCCCTGGAAGGGCTCCCCCTTCTTGCAACACAGCTATGAATTCCTCCAGGTAGGTGATGCTGAGGACAGAGTGCTCGATTGAGCCTGTGTGACCTTGGAGAGTAACTTCCCTCTCTGAATCTTTATTTTCTGCTGGAGAACAATTAGCTGCCCTCTGAGCTTGGGTTTGTAAAAGTGCTGAGAAGATTGCAGCTAAATTAGAGGAAGGTCGAAGACAATAAATGCCAGGAAAGGGAGCACGATGAGGCCCAGCTCTGCTGTGTGGTGAAGACATCCGGGTTTCTTAGAGTTATCAGCTCCCGTGCCACGGCTGGCCCCTGCGAACTTGGCCTTTGCCCCCCAGGAATGGCTGATGAAGGCCTCACGGCTCCCTGCTTCTGCGGTTATGAGACTGTTATGCTGACCCAGCTAAAAACCACGATGGAGTAGCTGGATGTTGGAGGAGAAGTGTCGGGACTTGCGGTTCACAGATATCAGTTTCTGGGTTGTTATAAAAATTAATAATTAATCCTTTCCTGTGTGCTGGAGGTGAGCAGCCAGGAGACTTCAAGGGGCCTTGCACAGGATCACTGGGGAGCAGGACCAGATGCCAGGTGCCTGGAAAGCCCTTGGCCTGCCTGGCCACAGGCCAGCCCTCCTCTCTGACCCCCTAAAGGGCCCCACTTTCAAATAAGGGGCTGTACTGCATGAAAGTGAATTTGCAGCTGAAAACTTGTGCAAAATGTATTAATACATTTATGATTGTGCCTTGCAAGGGACTTGAAAAGCCTTCCAAGTTGCTTTCCTGCTCCCAGCAGCTGATACCACCGGACTGCATGGCCCAGCTTGACCTTTGGGCTCCAGACACATCAGCCTATGTGTGCACGTTGTGTGTGTGTATGTGTGCCTGGTGGGAGTGGGGTGGGCACGGGTTAAGGGAGGAGGGCAAAAAGCAGGTCACTAGGAATCTCTCTCTAAATACAAATGGCTGCTGCCTCCTTCCCAGGATAAATCTCGAGGGGGAAGGGGATATGCCAAGTGGGTCTTCCATCCACCCACCTCCACAGCCCCAGCCTCTCCAGGGCAGAAGTCAGAGAGCAGGACATCAAGGGGATTTGCAGGAGTTTTTTGAACACCCTGCTCTCGACCGTGCCACCTGCAAAGGCTCATATCTGGAGGGCAGCAAGGAAGCGCTGTCCATCTTCCAGCCTCTCCTTGGTGAGTGAGCCCCATGTGGCATGCGATGGCGCTCTGAACTTTAATTTCTGGCTCAGTGACTGGCATACAACAAGAGCTTAATAAAGGACTTGGAGACAAATGACGGAAGCCTCTCCCATGCTTTACTGAAATCTCCTATCCTTCCTCTGCTCCCTCTATGCCAATCCGAGTGCCTCTCCTCCTGATTTCTGCTGGAATTGAACATCCCTGAGCTATCACCCCTCCCCAGGCAGGTGGCCCAGTCCTGTGTCCCTTTCTCTGCTGATCCCACAGAGAAGCTGCCTGTGTGTGTGCTCTCTTACACAGCGCAAGGACTCTATCCATCAGCATTATGGATGATCTTTGTTATGTCGGCTTAAAAAAAAAAAAAAAGCCTACACTTGGCCCAGACGAGCAAAGCTGTGGCTTCTGTTTTCTGTAATGAATCTAATAACTGTTTCACAGTCTCCACCTGGTAGGGTAATGAGAGAAACACTCGGGAGGCTATTTAATTGACTTTAATAGACTGGCTTGGGGTTTGGGGCATAAATACACAGGAGTTCAAAATTCGACTCTAATGAGCCATTTGGTGACAGGGCCAGGGTTCTCCTGCCGCTCGGGGTGCTGGTGGGGTGGACCCCTGGCTGGCTGGCCCCCTCGTGGCTCTCTGCTCTGGGTGGCCGTCTGGGCTGGTGCGTGAGCTGGGAGGGCCAGTCTGCCCCTGCAGCCCCTGCATCTGCTGCTGGCACCCATGGCAGGTATGACCCTTGGCCTGCTCTCTTGGCACAGACAACCCACTGGCCACCCTCACCCAGTTCCTGAAAGTTCTGCTGACCCTAGAAGCATGGTTGTAATTCCCAATCAGCCCAAGACCCTTGTGCAGCCCTGTGGCCCCAGACTCACACGAGCTCTGGGGCAGCCAGCTGGGGCCCCCCCAGTCCCTTCTCCATCCCGCGGTGCCCTCTCACCCCCGTGTGGCCAGAGTCCCCAGCACAGGGCTTGCTCTACCTCCCTACCCCTCCCACTACCGGAGCTCTAGATGAGGATCTGGGCCCAAAGACCCTCTGCTTTTGCCTTTCCCCGCAGTCTGCTCAGCCTCCCTCCTTACTCTGGGACCTCCGCCTGGAGGAGGCGGGACAGCACATCCCTGACCTTGGTCCATCTTCTTCCCACAGTTCCCTGGGCCGGGAGGAGAGGGCTCTTCTTGCTTCAGTTTCCGCCTCGCTCTCCCTCACATCCTTGCCGCCAGCGCGGTCCATGGACGAGCAGCCTCGGCATCACCTGGGACCCCGGAAGAAATGCAGATTCTCGGGCCCCGCCCCAGACCTTCTGAACTGAGTCTGCGTTTTAACAAGGCTAGGTGATTCGTGTGCATGTGACAGTCTGAGGGGCAGAGCTGCTCACATCGCAGCCCGGCTGCTCTCTGTCTTGTCTGATGGCAGATTCCGTCACGCCACCTGGCCCTCCTGGCCTGGTACTTGATGATATCCATGGGAGTTCAGCAAGTCTGGGAAATCCTTATCCTTCTTGCCAAAACCCAACTTCTGGATGCTGCAGACGCAAAAGTCTTGCCTTGGTGTCTTGGAAGTCGCAAGCTGAACAGACACTGTTTCTTTCCTTCTCTCGACTATTAGTCTTGATCCTCCCCAAGGCATGTTTCTTGAAAACAGGGGAGGAAAGAGAAGCTAGGACTGTGACAGAGAAAAACACATTGTTTCAAAAACTGCTCTCTCAGACACCACAGCTTTTGAGTCCAGCGTGGATGATGCCAGCATCCCCCTTAGCGGGTGGAGGGTCCTCTTTTCACAAGAATGCAAAGCGGGGACGCGCTCACCTTAGCACCCAGATGGCTGGCCCCACGTTTCTTGAGCAAGCAGACTGCCTTTATTTTGTAGGCCGATAGGGGGCGCTTTGGCTGCGAAGCTGTTTAGAGTCAACTTGGTGTCTCAGCGGTGGTAAACGTACGATCACGTGCAGTCCTCACGCTGAACTCTCTCTGTGCCACTCTTCCTCCTTAACTGTAAGGCATGCGCTTTATTGTCTTATGAGCCACTTTAAAATCCTTCCTGAAGTCGGGAGGATAAATTCATGGGCAGGTACTGTGCTAAATCCCTGAATACAGTTTGTCCTATTTAATCCTTTTTCCAGATTAAGAAACAGAAGCTCAGAGAGATTAAACAAGCCAAAGACAGGGCCCTTGCTGAGTGTCTAAGTGAGGCTCTCAGCTCTCTGCATGCAGAGATGGCCACCAGGCAGAAGCACCTGGGGCTTCCCCAACGGCTCAGCAGGTAAAGAATCTGTCTGTAAAGTAGAAGACACAGGGTCAATACCTGGGTCAGGAAGATCCCATGGAGGAGGATGTGGCTACCCACTCCAGCACTCTTGCCTGGGGAATCCCATGGACAGAGGCGCCTGGAGGGCTACAGTCCATAGGGTTGCAAAGAGTCAGACACGACGGAAGTGACTGAGCTTGCACACACGCACAGGAAGCACTTGGGCGTGGTTCTCTTGGCAGGTGGGCTGACATTGTGCTGAGAAGGAGCAGAGGGGAGATTTGCACCAGATTTTCTCTGAGCCTTGAGACCCTCCATCAAGCATCATGGGGAAATTTGCCCAGCATGCTTTGGCGCCGCCAGGCCTGCTCAAGAGGCTCCCTTATGCGATGTCCACTGTTTTCGCAATTAACTGATGGTAAAGGTTCTCAAAGGCCAAGCTGGGGCCACCGTTTCACCTGTGACTGGAACAGGTGAATTGCTCTGTGGGAGTATTTCAAAGGTGTGTGCCCGCCTCGCCCACAGGGTATTCCAGGCAAGCTGTTTTCCTCAAAGATAAGGTCATCTTCCTAGACATTTGAGATAAATGCAAAAGATGACACAAAGGAGCTATTTAGCAAAGAAGGAAGAGAATTTATATCCACCGAAAGGGAAGGATTATTGTTCATTAAAAAAAGCAAATGAAAGAGCAGTACATGTATTAAGATCCTTTATGCGAGTGTGCTGCAAGTACACAAACTCAGGTACATATATGTAGACATACACATTGCAGATCAGAGATCACACAGGAGGTTTAGAAGAAACACCTAACATCAAACCGTTTACAGCTGCTTCTGGAGAGACGGAAGGTGACATCATGGATGAGGAAACATTGCTTTTTAATTTTTACTGTATGTATTTCCATATTGTTAGAATCTTTTTTTTTTTTTTTTTTACTGTTTAAGTCTCCACTTTAAAGAAACAAAAGTGAACAGTATGCTTTCAAAAAATTTGTTGGAAACCAATGATATAATTAAACTAGGAACTACTCATATAATTAAGAACTCCTTATATGCTCCAAAAACTCTAAGTCTTAAATGCAATTTATCAAAGGGCTGAAAAGAGAAATAACAATAACAACAAAAACAAAACATTTTTTAAAGGATTAGGATACCATGAAAGAACAAAGACCAAATTCACAATTTACAAAAAGAAACCTAAGTTAGATGAATTCCTCCATTAAAGGACAGGCTTTTGAATGCAATTCCTCGGTTAAAGGACAAAAACTTTTAAACTAAGTTAAGGGAGAGAAAAAAAAAACCTAATATATGCTCTTTATAAGATACTTATTTAAAGCAAAACTGCAATAAAATCTATAAGCAAATATAACAAAAGTATTTTATACCAGTGCAACTAACAAGAAATAATATTAAAATCAATTGTTGACAGTATGTTGATTGTGGACAATATCAACATCAACAAAGCTTATTTTTTACACAAACAGAACCATTCTATTAACAAAGATATCATTCACAAAGCTGAAACTCTCATAAACCTTTAAGTGACAAATTACTATATCAATGTAATTGAGGGGCTTCCCTGATGGCACAGTGCCTGCAGTGCAGGAGACACCAGAGACTTGGGTTCGATCCCTGGGTCAGGAAGATCCCCTGAAGGAAGAAATGGCAGCGCACTCCAGTATTCTTGTCTGGAGAATCCCATGGACAAAGGAGCCTGGCGGGCTACAGTCCAGAGGCTCTCAAAGAGTCGGACCCGATTAAGTAACTAAGCACAGCGCAAGCACAGAGTATTGAAGGGAAAGGTGTTGGAAACGGAAGAAACAGAAAGGCAATAAGTAGCAAAAGATTTTGACACATTTTGAGCTTTTAACAAATTAACAGGTAAGTAATAAGCAAGTACACAGTAAATACGTACCTCAAAATATCATTATGTATCAAGCAGGGTTCTCCAGAAAAAAACTAATCATCATGCCTTGCAAAAGAACATAGATTTATTTTCTTCTGTAATTCACAGAACATTTCATGGGTCACAAATAAAGCTGTAAAGAAAAACCACGTTCTAAAATCTAGTCACAATCGCTGAACAAAATGCAATTTTGTTTGGAGTTTTTACACTGATGCTATCACTTCGTAATTTAAGGATTTTAAAAATGTATTGAATAAAATCAGCTGCTGTGAACACTTCTTGTGAACGTGGGCCTAAGATTACAGGGCCTCCAGTTGCGTCCAGAGGGCCAGTGTGTTGTCTCCAGAGAAAGTCAGGGCAGGCAAGGAGGCAGGTTCGCTTGCTGGCTGGGTGTCCGCAGGCAGGCAGGCAGTGCCGGGCAGCCCGAGGTATCTGGACTCTCAGCAGCTCCAGCGGAACCCGGAACCCACGCCGTCGCTGTGCTGTCAGAAGCGGTAGGAGAGGAGCCTTGGTCCAGTAAGCAAGAGTGCCCCTACCGGCCCCTCGCAATATCGTGTTGAACCCAGCATTGCAGACGTGGGAGCTTCCCAGGCCACTGACCTCTGCCCTTCCAAGGTGGAGTGAGCCGAGGTTACGGGAATGCGGGCCCTCACACACCCATGGATTCCATCAGCTTTCATCACCCTCCTTGCTGTGCAATCTGTCCATCCACTACGGATCCCTATTTTCCCAGCCACCAAGTCCAGCGAACGATAATCCTTCCTGCTGGAATAAAGATGTTCTCTATTCTTTCCTCATCAGCTGCCTTGTACCATCTTTGGCTTTCATCCTCAGCTCATTCTGGGAGGGCAGCCCCCCTGGGGTCTTTGAGGAAATTGGGCTTTATTTTGCAAGGAAGGTCGATTGGAAACAAAATATCTCCAAGGAAGACAGGCCTGAATAAGGTGGCCCTGGAGAAGCTGCTGAGGAAAGAGTAGGGAGGCGTGGGGTACTCCTGGGCTCACTTGAAAATCCCTCGTGGATCCTCCCCACCCCCACGGCATCAGTAACCGGTCTTTCCCAGCCCACAGTTCCGGAAGGCCCCTGGGCCGGAACCATGCTGGCTCTGCGTCCACCCTTCCTTAATCATTCTAATATCTTGAGTAAGGTTATGGATTATCACCCTTACCTCATCATTAGGGGAAACTAGATGGTCTGGGAGCAAAGCTTACCTCTTGTGGAGGCAACCAGTAGAGGGGCTGTAGTCAAGAGAACCGCTTTGGAGTTAAAAATATCATTTCAGAAAGCAGCTGTGCTTCTTCCCAGCTGTGATCTCTGCGCTTCAGTTACTCCGTGTAACACGTGACACTAAATGATGTGAACTTCTCACGCGGCGTTGCGAGGACTGAATGAAATAATGAGAGCAAGGCATTTAAACCAAGGCCCACGAGTGATTTCTCTGTTAAACAACCAATTGCATGGGGCCGTATGGAAAGGCGGAGAAGGCAATGGCACCCCACTCCAGCACTCTTGCCTGGAAAATCCCATGGACGGAGGAGCCTGGTGGGGCGCAGTCCATGGGGTCGCTGAGTCGGACACGACTGAAGCGACTTAGCAGCAGCAGTATGGAAGGGTGCGCTGCTGATATAACAGCTCCATGGCGCCACCTTGTGGTAGGTGTCTCTCAGAGCAGTAGGTTGGTCTTTCTCAAAACCAGTGCCTCTTTCAAATGACGAGAAGCAGGTTGTGCTTGGTGAAACTCATTGTTTAAACATTCAAAGTCTGTAATGGTAAGTACTGTATTGATGTCACCTTAGTTAGAAAGCGATGCTGGAGAAACATGATTTGGGAGGACTCGCCCTCTCCACCACCAAAGAGATCCTCTTCTTAGATTAGTACATCATCATTGCCCAAATACCCTAGAGGTCCCCAGCTTTAGGGGTGGAGATGCCTAAGCAAATAAAGACATCTCAGTTCCCAAGCCTCTGCCTGTTTTCAAGTCCTGCCTGATCTCATCTCCCAGCCACATTCAACTTCCCCCTCCTCTACAGCATCTCTTCCCCGACCCCACATCCCACTCAAACCTTTCTGATTTCCCCCTCCACCCTTCAACCCTAACTTCTCAGCACTAATTACCACCTCTTCTGTGATTGCACCCCCATTTCCTCCGCCCCTTTCCTGCTTCAGTCCTCTCCATAGCACTCAGCACTAACTCCCCCACGTCTTTCTTGTCTGTTTACTCTCTTGCCCCATTTGAATGGCACCTCCCTGAGAGCAGGGATTTCGGTCTTTCATGCTGTACTTTCAGCACCTTCTGGTACTTCCCTGGTGGCTCAGATGGTAAAGCGACTGCCTGCAATGCAGGAGACCCAGGTTCGATCCCTGGGTCAGGAAGATCCCCTGGCGAAGGAAATGGCAACCCACTCCAGTACTCTTGCCTGGAAAATTCCATGGATGGAGGAGGAGCCTGGTAGGCGACGGTCCATAGGGTCACAAAGAGTCAGACACAACTGAGCGNTGGGTCAGGAAGATCCCCTGGCGAAGGAAATGGCAACCCACTCCAGTACTCTTGCCTGGAAAATTCCATGGATGGAGGAGGAGCCTGGTAGGCGACGGTCCATAGGGTCACAAAGAGTCAGACACAACTGAGCGACTTCACCTTCAGCACCTTCAGCAGTGCCTGGCTGTAGGAGGTGCTCAGTAACTTGCTGATTGACTAAAGGAAAGAATGAAAACAAAGATGAACTCTAAGATGGCAGAAACTAGAGAAGCTCTCAGCGTGCCACAGGATTAAAAATAGGAAAGAAAACTCCTTTCCTAAGGTAGGAAAGGAGTTTCCTAAAGAAAGGGTAGGTTTCACGAGTATGGGGCCAGTGCAGTCACACAGGCTCCGCACTGTGGAAGGGCCTGGCATTTAGAAAGGGCTTCCCTGGTGGCTCAGAGGGCAAAGAATCTGCCTGCAATGTGGGAGACCCAGGTTTGATCCCTGGAGGAGGAAATGGCAACCCACTCCAGTATTCTTGCCTGGAGAATTCCGTGGACAGAGGAGCCTGGCGGGCTATGGTCCATGGGGTCGCAGATTCGAACACAACTGAGCGACCTACACTGACTACTACCTGGAGTCTAAGGCTCTGTGTTTGTAATCCTGAAAGCCGTGGNCCCACTCCAGTATTCTTGCCTGGAGAATTCCGTGGACAGAGGAGCCTGGCGGGCTATGGTCCATGGGGTCGCAGATTCGAACACAACTGAGCGACCTACACTGACTACTACCTGGAGTCTAAGGCTCTGTGTTTGTAATCCTGAAAGCCGTGGTGCTGTTGAATTTGTGTTTCGTAAGTCCAGTTCAGCAGGACCACGGTGCAGACACTGGCTTAGCACCTTGGCTCAGGCATGGGTCTGCCACCAAGTCCCCCACCCCTGGTGCACCGGGCCCCATCCGGCCTCCCACTCTCTGCTCCCAGTGGGGTCTTCAGCACGGGCAGGAGAGGATGCCCATCTCCCTCCCGGGCTGGCAGCCCCATCGCATGGTGGGTGGGCAGCCAGCTAGACGCCTTCTCTTGGCAGGGGTGATCCAAACACCCCACTCGAGATACACAAAGTCCCAGCTTGGGGGTGACCCACCTGGTGCAGCTGGGGCTGTGGGCTCGACTCCTCCAACCTGACAGCGTGTCGTGCTTGTTCAGAGTCACGGCCCCCGAACGCCTGTCACAGGCATGCACGTCTCTTCCGGCCAGCCTGAGGCACCTTCCCGGATGAGTCGCTGAATGTGAGTTATATAATTTTAGTGATTCCACCAATGAGCTAAATGTGCTATCTGCATTTAAAACTGGCATCACACAATATAAAAGATGAATAGCAATTTCATGCTAATAATTTAAAACTTCAATATTTCTTAAGGAATTAAACAGCTAACACCACAATAAGCATAGAGATTTGGGAAGAAAGGACGAGGCTTACTATGTACCTTTAATGGTACTTATTTCCTGCTTTTTGAACAAGGAGCCCCACATTTTTACTTTGCTCTGGGCCCTGCAAATTATAACACGGACATCAAAGTGGTCTTGTTAGGATTAATCTGTGGGTATACCATGAAGGCACTGTAATCAGTTTGATTGTATTGCAATATTATATCTTTGCTGGAACTACACTATCAACTGTGTAATAAACCTGTAATAAAATAGCTAACAGCAAAGCGATCAAACCAGTCAACCCTAAAAGGAAATTAACCCTGAATATTCTTTGGAAGGACAGATGCTGATGCTGAAGCTCCAATATTTTGGCCACCTCTTGTGAAGAGTTGACCCATTAGAAAAGACCCTGATGCTGAGAAAGATTGAAGGCAGGAGGAGAAGGGGATGACAGAGGATGAGATGGTTGGATGGCATCACCGACTCAATGGACATGAATTTGAGCAAACTCTGGAAGACAGTGAAGGACAGGAAAGCCTGG
>SJYX01017984.1:0-16665 GCA_006410675.1 Oreotragus oreotragus | reverse complement strand
TGGACTGCAAGGAGATCCAACCAGTCCATTTTGAAGATCAGCCCTGGGATTTCTTTGGAGGGAATGACACTGAAGCAGTACTTTGGCCACCTCATGCGAAGAGTTGACTCATTGGAAAAGACTCTGATGCTGGGAGGGTTTGGGGGCAGGAGGAGAAGGGGACGACAGAGGATGAGATGGCTGGATGGCATCACAGACTCGATGGACGTGAGTCTGAGTTAACTCCGGGAGTTGGTGATGGACAGGGGGCCCTGGTGTGCTGCGATTCATGGGGTTGCAAAGAGTCGGACACGACTGAGCGACTGAACTGAACTGAACTGATTCCAAGTGTTCGCTGAGGTCAGGTATCTCAGGAGTGGCGCTCTGATGTTCAGCTGTGGGGACCGTCTCGTGGGGACACAGGGTGTTCAGCAACAGCCTCCCTCCAACCACGACACTGCAAACACCTCCAGGCCTCGCACTGCCCCCAGTGAGGACCACCCGCTTGCACGGACAGACAACTGGTCGCCAAGTGACCACACAGCCCTCGGGACCATATTCCCTGCCCTCGCCTCCCGTGCCTGCAAGCCATATTAGATCCTCTCCAACTACGATCAACCTATACAACAGATACTGGATACAGGAAAACTAATTTTTTTATTTAGTGAGAAAGAGTTGGACAAATGAAAGCTCACATACTGCTAAGAAAAAAAAAAAAAAGAGACCATTGTTCGGCTCTTGGGATCACATTCTCTTCCCTCGCCTCTCACAGAGCAGTGGGTATTTTATAAGCGAGATATCAAGGTATTAGTGACCAATCTATATCCAGTTAGGTTTTCTCTAAGCTAAGAACATTTAAAACCTCAGACTTTTATTAAAACTTCTAAAACATTTAAAGCCTCTAGACACGACAGGTGTAAGCACACCATTCAGTCCCTTAAAATGTCTCAGTAAGCATTGCTCCTGAGTCAGTATCTTTTCCTAATAGTATTCCCCATCCCCCTACATTTAGAATATAATATTTTATGTTCCAGTAGTAATCACACACAGGATTAAAAGCCAAGAAAGTGTTCTTCTTTCTATGAAGTGTTCATTACAAAAGGAAGAAAAATGAAAGGTGTGGACTTTGGTACAACTGGTGTGGGAGGACTGCAGGATTAACACCCAAATATGCTGCCAACTCTACAAAAAGTGCGGCTCTCGGAACCACAGAAACAGGTTACAGCAGTCAATTTTTCATCTAGCAAGTGCCAGCGACGTGAAGTACTCTGCACAGGTCTGTGTCTCTGGCCTGGCTAGCGCATGCCCAGGATCTGCCTGCTTTTCAGCTGGTAAGTCTTCTCAATGTCCGACAGGGCTTGAGCGCGAAGCTGAGCAGCGTGAAGCCTTTTTTTCAGGTCCTTGCACTTGGACTTGGAGGTGAGCTGACTCCCAGAATTCTCACCCCACATGATGTTCTCTTTACTCTCCCCACTGAAGTGAACCTTCTTCTTCACAATCGACGATGGGAGACCAAATAGTTCTTCAGAAAGAAAAAAGAAAAAGGGGTTTGTTACGTGAACAGGGATTCGGCTCCTCCACACTTAACCAAACTTATTTGACTCTCTCAGTTCCCATGTAAAACCTGGGTACCTGTTATTCTCTCTGGGACAGGAATGCTAAACAGCACCCAACTGAGTGTTAAAGATCTTACTGGCTTTATTTAACAACTCATGACTGGGGTGGCATCGCATCCAGCAGATATAAAGGTGCTCCAAGGAACTGTACAAAATGAAAGCCTTTTATAGGCAGGAGGGGGCAGGATGATGAAGTAATACCAGTGGAGAGGGGCCTGCCTATGGCAAGATCACTTTCCTTTAGGGAACAGCAGGGATCTATTAGGCAGATAGGCAGATGACCTCACTCGTGCTGACCAGGTAATTCCAGATGGACTAGTTTAAGATTCCATTCCTAGGAGAGGCTGAAACTGTGATGAAATTAAGCATTGAGTCTTGATTTGATGATGGTTGGTGACAAGTGACTCCATTTTGGATGGGCTGCCTGCCGTGCAGGGGAGACAGGAGATATGGGTTCGATCCCTGGGTCAGAGGAGGAAACAGCCCTCACTCCAGTATTCTTGCCTAGAAAAAAAGTTTCAGGGACAGAGGAGCCTGGTGGGCTACAGGCCATGGGTTTGCAGAGTTGGACACGACTGAGCAGGTGACTAGGTTTTGGACCTGTTGTTTCTTGTTTAATAGGTCAGGGGCTGCGGCTGGCAGGAGTCAACTGGCCTTCTAATCTGTAGACAAAAATCAAGGAACGAATGCTTCACTCTTATCACCGAAGGTTAAATGCACTGAAGACTGTGGGCCACAATATAAAACTTCTGAAATCAATGTTATTTATCTCTATTCTTCAAAACAAGTGCATTCTACCTGGAACACATTACTTCCAGGTTAGTATGGAAGAAGAAAGGGGAGACAGGAGATATGGGTTCGATCCCTGGGTCAGAGGAGGAAACAGCCCTCACTCCAGTATTCTTGCCTAGAAAAAAAGTTTCAGGGACAGAGGAGCCTGGTGGGCTACAGGCCATGGGTTTGCAGAGTTGGACACGACTGAGCAGGTGACTAGGTTTTGGACCTGTTGTTTCTTGTTTAATAGGTCAGGGGCTGCGGCTGGCAGGAGTCAACTGGCCTTCTAATCTGTAGACAAAAATCAAGGAACGAATGCTTCACTCTTATCACCGAAGGTTAAATGCACTGAAGACTGTGGGCCACAATATAAAACTTCTGAAATCAATGTTATTTATCTCTATTCTTCAAAACAAGTGCATTCTACCTGGAACACATTACTTCCAGGTTAGTATGGAAGAAGATCTTTTTTATAGCAAGCACCTACAGCTTTGGCTAAATACTTAAGAATACATTTTAAAAATGCTTAACTCACCAAAAACTTGTTTCAAAAAGAACCTAAGCAAATTCAGCACAATAAAAGTAAATCAAGTGAACAGAGAGTGAAAAATGTGTACTTTTAATGGGAAGAAAAATAATTTACTTTAAGTAGCTACACTATTAGGAACTAACAGGATTATTTGGGGGTTGGGGACTGGCAGGTTTGAATTCCAGAAACTTTTGTTTCTCCTTTGTATTCATTTAAAGGAAATACGTTCAAATATTTACTGAGCTTACCGTATGGGCCATTGTGAACCAAACAAAGGCCCTACTGTGGCAGCAGGAGATAACATCAACAGATAAACAAGTCCATACGAGGAATATTTGAGGGTAGTACGTGCTGTGGCGGGAGGAAGGGAGGCAGAGGGTCTGGGGGTGTTTGCACCGAGGAAGCCTCATAATAAGGTGACTTCTGAGCAGAGACACGAGGACAGAGAGGAGGGAAGAAGCCACGTGACTATCTGGAGAATATTCCAGACCACAGGCCTGGAGAGGTCCCGGGAGAGGAGCAGGCTGCGCAGAGAAACGCCGCGCTTTGACTGTCCCGACTTCCTATTTCACACACCCTTTCTCCGCAAAGCATTTAGGAGATTGCTTTTAGGCCTCAACGCCATGGTTTCAAATAGACCCACCTTTATCACCACAAATAGCTACACATTTGAGAGCAACAGTGTAAACTGTAAATCCTAATGAAATAGTTTCAGAAGAAAGAAAAGTGTTTAGAAAATGAATTAGTATTTCATTAAGTAGAAGAAAGAGAATTAGCATTCATTAAATAAGACTAAGGAGTGCTTTCAAAAGATGCTGCTGCTAACTGTGATGACCTCAACTTAGTTTTCTGACAGCTACATTCTAGAGCCTGAGGAGGAGGAGGGGGCCCTGTCACTCTCCCGGGCTCGCCGGGGCGCCCTCTCCCCACTGCTTTGCTGCTTTTCTTGTTGGTGTTCAGCCGCTCAGTCACGTCTGCCTCTTTGTGGCCCCAAGGACTGCAGCCCACCAGGATCCCCTGCCCTTCACCATCTCCTGGAGCTTGCTCAAACTCATGTCCACTAAGTCAATGCTTTTCTTAGGTTCTGATCTTCAAAATATCTCCGACCCACACTGGAAACTGCATCTTCACAGCTCATTTTACGTCTCTGCCATGATTTGCACACAGGTGAATTCTTCTACCTACATACCCTACAAAGTGAAATACAGTGTTCCTCTCCGGGACTTCTCACCCTCCACTCAAAGACTCTCAGGGAAAGATGGAAATAAACTACTTTAACTGGAAAAGCCGTCCCCAACAGGGCCTTCAATGATTCTCAGCGATGGGCCTGATGCATGAAACTCACCCAGATAAAAATTATTCCTCATTCTATCATGACTTGTGTTTAGTTTGTCTTTATGGATGGCAGTGTGCTGCTGCTGCTGCTGCTAAGTCGCTTCAGTCGTGTCCGACTCTGTGCGACCCCACAGATGGCAGCCCATTGGGCTCCGCCATCCCTGGGATTCTCCAGGCAAGAACACTGGAGTGGTTTGCCATTTCCTTCTCCAATGCATGAAAGTGAAAAGCGAAAGTGAAGTCGCTCAGTCGTGTCTGACTCAGCGACCCCATGGACTGCAGCCTTCCAGGCTCCTCCGTCCACGGGAGTTTCCAGGCAAGAGTACTGGATGGCAGTGTAGAATCTAAGAAAAGTTGAAATAAATATTACAAAAATACTGAAATGGTAGGTAGTCATATTGATAAAAAAGACACTTCCATCACTAGTTTCATTTATTTCCCTTGCTTATTTCAGAGCCTATGTAGATATAAGCAATCATTTTGACATATACGTGCAACCGGAACGGGTCTTAGCAGAGAGCCAGAAGTGATGGCCTGCTCTACAGTTGGTTTGTCACAGCTTTTAAGCCACGGTTTCTGTGAAGGATGTGGCAAATGTTAGTTGGTCATGAGGCAATAGTAAAATGCTAGGATTTCCACTTGAAAAGGGAGAGAAACATAGAAGTCTGATAATATACCTGGAGAAAAACCTGAAAGGCACAGACCTAATTTTTAAAAATAAATATCAAATACTGCACGTGTAGTCTGACAAAGTGAACAAAACTGAAGACGAACTCATCCCCACGCACAGCCTCACGTCTCTGATCCCAGAGAGTCAGCCACGGCGAGAGCAGAGTCCTTACCTCCACTGAGCCACATCCACCCAACCGAGTCCATCTCACAGCTCGGGACGCTGCAAAGCTAGCGCGGGCAGCAGCGCCTGCCCAGAGCCGGCTCTCATACCTGGGCCGCCCGCCAGAGACAGGAACTTCTGCTCCCTCAGCAGGCTGGAACTCTTCAGCAGACCTTCCGCTCTGGCCAGCTTGTTCTCCGCCAGCCTCTCACGGACACAGAGCTCGCGCTCCTTCTCTTTAAAAAGGGAACAGAACAAGACAGAAGTGAACAAGTGGCTCTGGGTGTAGACAGTTCCCCTCTGGTTGCCTTCCTGCTCTCCCTCACTGTGAGGCTGGCAGCCTGGCCGCCGATCAGTCGTGTTTCGTGAAGGGTCCTCACTGCACACGCCAGTCAACTGGACGGTCCCCCCATCACAACCCAGTGTGTCAGTGTGCTGTCCCAGGTTCCCTCCTAAGGACCAGCTTAAGCACAGGAACAAAGTCAGCTTCAACTTTCAGTCGTGATGTGTGGGACTGGCTCAAGGCAGGTAGCAAAGAGCTCCCGCCATCCTGCTCGCCCCCGGGCAGGGCCGGGCATTACTCAGCCCAAACCCCCTCCCTCCGAGTGAGCAACAGCCCCCAGAGAGAGGGGAAAAGGCCACAGCACGGTGAGGTGCTACTTCTTTAGGTCAGTAACGAAGGCTCGTATTTCCTCATGGCCCAGCATTTAGAGAGTGCAGATTTCAGCTGCTACATGAAATTACAGAACACTGAGGCAAGTTAAAAAAAAAAAAAGTTTTTGCTTGTTTTTTGTGGGTTCTTTTTTTTAAAAGAATGCCTTTAACAGAAGACACTAAGATTTTCAGGCAAGCACAAGCTGTTCCTCCTACAGACAGTGTATCTCACAGTCCCTGATGATTATCATTAGGAAGTAAAACATTAACTAATGCACTTGCATCCTTTATAAGTACATTTAAATAAGAGTACAAGTACATTTAAAATTAAATATAAGTACATTCATGGTGAATGTGCATTGCCGTAAAGCTGCAGAAGTGAGAATGGGTGGGCCACCAGGGTGGAGGAGACTCACGCTCTCTCCCCTCCACGTCAAAAGGCAGAGCCCCACTGTTGCGGTCGCCCGGTAGAACCCCCGCACCTGGCTAGCAGCTCTCACTTCAGGGACGTCCACGGACTCAACATCAAAAACTCCTCTGTCAGTCAATACCCATCAGAGGATTTAAACATCTTGTATCCGCAGCCTCTATGGAATGACCTGAACACGTATCGTCTTACACGCTGTGCGATTTTAGAGCCGGGCGGCGCTGCAGCGGCATGGCAGAAGGGACAAGTGACGGCTTTGATTCTGGAAGGTGACGAATTCTAAGAGACTCTTTACGATGGGAAACCTTAGGGCCCGTATGTTAAGGAATAAAAGAAAACAGTGACTCTAGAGTACGGGGTGATGACCCCTGTGCCGGGCTGTCACGGTTAGGGCCTGACAGCACGGTAACAGCGGCTCATCTCTGAGAAAGAGGCTCAGCATGGAGGAGCCGCAAGCCTGATCTAGGCATTTTGGCTGTGCGAGTATTTATAAAAACGCCCTGCAAGGACAGCCGTGAGACCCTCCTTTCAGGCAGAGGCTCACACACTAGGATCAGCCTCCGGGAGCGGGATTCGCTCCCCACCCCAATCCCCAGACTTACGCTCCAAGCGCTCTTCCCTGGCCCTGAGGGCTGCCTCCCGCTCCTGTAACTGTATTTCCTTCAGTTTCAGCTCACTCAACACAGGGCTGGGGTCCTGCAGCTTTTCTGGGTCTCCTGATCGCCGCCCTCTCCTCTCAGGATTTCTCCTTTGCTCTTCGGCAACCAAGTCTGCTATCAAAGGATTCTCAAGAATTTCTTCAACAGAAGGTCGATGGTAATCCTGGGGGAAAAAAGACTCGGTAATGCAGGCAGACTTCATAATGGACGGACTACTTATCCTGAAAGAGCAGTGACATTTAAAACAGCATATACGCCAAAGCAAAAGAAAAGGCTCCTTTACAGGTGCCTTTTTTTAAAATCAGGTGTGCAGTGTCACAGTTGACTATCTGTGTACACTACAGAGAGAGCCCTGACACAATTCCAGCTACCATCCATCACCATGCAACTGACCCCCTTCACCCATTTTGCCCACTGCCCCCTCCCCACATAGATGTGGTCTTAAACACCTGAAAAGTAAGTTCACTGGTGGCTTTAACTCAGGAGGCTCTGTGTCCACAAAGCGATTCAGGTTTTAACTTACCTTTGCTCCCCTTTAGGCTCAGCCCCGTGCTGGGCTGGTTGGCACTGCCAGGGTCCGTTTGGGGGCACCCATTGCCCTTGCGTCTCTAAACCCTATTAAGCAGGACACTCTCTCCCTGCCCTCTGATCCTGTTACTTCACTTGTATCCTTCTCTTTGAACTCCCACAGCATGTCCCTCTGTTCTTACACCAGCCTGATCCCTCCCCACCCCACCGCCAGGTTTGTTCTACAGTCTCTTCGAGTTATTTCCCCTCTGCTCTTTTAGCCCTCCCCGCCCCACCATTCCCACCTCTCATGGTCTCTTAATCTCTCCGAGTTAGAGCAGAGTAATAAGATCTTATTATTTCTGGCCCCTTCCTGCACCATCTGCTGCGCTGAGGTAGGCAAGGACAAGGTGACTGATGCTCTCAGTCCTTACTGCTACGAGCAGGGCAGAGTGTGGGAGGAGACATAGAGAGCAGAGACGGGCAGCCAGCAATGTGCCAAGGATACATGTTTTCACCTGTGTTAACAGAGCAGATTTATCGGCTAAGGAAATCTATTTAACGTTTCTTCAGTCTCACTGCTCCACAACAGCACATGCTGCAAAATTCAACATTTGGAAAACGAAGATCATGGCATCCGGTCCCATCACTTCATGGGAAATAGATGGGGAAACAGTGGAAACAGCGTCAGACTTTATTTTGAGGGGCTCCAAAATCACTGTAGATGGTGATTGCAGCCATGAAATTAAAAGACGCTTACTCATTGGAAGAAAAGTATGACCAACCTAGATAGCATATTCAAAAGCAGAGACATTACTTTGCCAACTAAGGTCCGTCTAGCCAAGGTTATGGTTTTTCCTGTGGTCATGTATGGATGTGAGAGTTGGACTGTGAAGAAGGCTGAGTGCCAAAGAATTGATGCTTTTGAACCGTGGTGTTGGAGAAGACTCTTGAGAATCCCTTGGACTGCAAGGAGATCCAACCAGTCCATTCTGAAGGAGATCAACCCTGGGATGTCTTTGGAAGGAATGATGCTAAAGCTGAAACTCCAGTACTCTGGCCACCTCATGAGAAGAGTTGACTCATTGGAGAAGACTCTGATGTTGGGAGGGATTGGGGGCAGGAGGAGAAGGGGACGACTGAGGATGAGATGGCTGGATGGCATCATGGACTCGATGGACGTGAGTCTGAGTGAACTCTGGGAGATGGTGATGAACAGGGAGGCCTGGCGTGCTGCATGCAGCCATGAAATTAAAAGACGCTTACTCATTGGAAGAAAAGTATGACCAACCTAGATAGCATATTCAAAAGCAGAGACATTACTTTGCCAACTAAGGTCCGTCTAGCCAAGGTTATGGTTTTTCCTGTGGTCATGTATGGATGTGAGAGTTGGACTGTGAAGAAGGCTGAGTGCCAAAGAATTGATGCTTTTGAACCGTGGTGTTGGAGAAGACTCTTGAGAATCCCTTGGACTGCAAGGAGATCCAACCAGTCCATTCTGAAGGAGATCAACCCTGGGATGTCTTTGGAAGGAATGATGCTAAAGCTGAAACTCCAGTACTCTGGCCACCTCATGAGAAGAGTTGACTCATTGGAGAAGACTCTGATGTTGGGAGGGATTGGGGGCAGGAGGAGAAGGGGACGACTGAGGATGAGATGGCTGGATGGCATCATGGACTCGATGGACGTGAGTCTGAGTGAACTCTGGGAGATGGTGATGAACAGGGAGGCCTGGCGTGCTGCAATTCATGGGGTCGCAGAGTCGGACACAACTGAGCGACTGAACTGAACTGAACTGATGGAAACATGTCATCTTATAAACTTTACCTTTAAATTTAACATCCTCGTAATAATGTCATTTAATTCATCAGAGTAACGATATGGAATTCGCCTGAATTTGCCCTCTCTGATCTTCCCAGCTAGTTCCTTCTGGTTGAAGGCTGTAAATGGAGGCCTGAAGAGAAAAAAATAAATTTTTAATGTAAAAATATATAAGAAGAAGCAAATCAAAAGCAGAGTTTAAGGTCCAGTTTGTATTTATGCTTCTGCCTCTGGGGCCTTCTTCTGTAGCTGAGTTTCCCACCCTTGGCACTTCTGACACTTGGAGCCGTACAATTCTGTTATGGGTGCTTGTCCTGTTCATCCTTATTATGCTTGCAGCACTGCTGATCCCTGTCCCTCAGACGTCAGTAGCTACCCCTAGCCATGACAATTAAAATGTCTCCAGACATTGTCAAGTATCTCATGGCAAGCAAAACTGAGGGGGTAAAATTCCCCTTCCCTGCTTGAGAACCCCTGCTCTACAGAAGAGTTTAGAATGGAAAAAAAAGGGAAAGAAGCAGGGTTCTGTCCAGTCCAAACCGCCAGACCACTCCTCCAGATCTTCATTTCCTTTCTTCCACGGGTCTGACCTGCGTGCTCGCCCTGTGAGCTGCACTCAGTCTGACAGGGAGGCACCTAACCAGGTTACAAGCTTGAGAAGTCTAGATTCAGCCTCAGGGGCCATGGTATTAATTTGCAGCTCGTTTTTTGACCTGCCATCTTCCTTAATTCTAATCCAAGGTGTGACTCTTTCAGGCTTGAATGTGCATGGATGCTGCAAAAGCCGAACCCAGCGACACGTGACAGACCTAAGCCTAGACCTCAGACTAGAAACCCATCTTCACCATACTTACATTAACGCACATAACTCATACAGCAAACAACCCAGAGACCAGATATCCGACTTCTCGTTGTAGGACATGCGATTCATTTGTTCCTTTAGCGGGGAAAGAAAAGAGGAGATTAAAGTTTACTTTAAAACAGACTCACAGACACAGAGAACATATCTGTAATTGCCAGAAGGGAAGCAGGGGAAGGGAAGGACTGGGAGTTTGGGATCAGCAGATGCAAACTATTATATATAGGATGGATAAAAAAACAAGGTCCTACTCCGTAGCACAGGGATCTACAGTCAAGATCCTGTAACACACCATAATGGAAAAGAATATAAAGAAGAATGTGTGTGTGTGTATATATATAAAACTGAATCATCTTGTTGCATAGCAGAAATTAACAAATCAACTATACTTCAACAGAGTAATTTTTTTTTTTAAAGTTTGTGTTAAAACTTAATTACGCCTGGGACAAAAATGAAACCTTAAAGTTTGATAATAGTCACTCAAAAAAAAGGAAAAATTTTTTATATTATATGTATACCAAAAGTTTCAAATACAAAAGGCTGATTTCTCTTACATTAGGTCTTACATCATAAGATGGTACTTTATGTTTAAATTGATAATGGAAAAAAGGCAATGATCTTATCCTAATACACTTTGTCATATATAATCCATTCACCTATTTTTTACTCACAAACATTTATTGTGTTACACAGGCAAGGCACTGGCAACTCAAAGGTGAACATGAGACCTCTCTACCTCAAGGAATTCATAATCTAGAAACTCTATTTTAAAGAACCAGAGAAAAGTCTAAGATAACATCTAGCTCACATTTAAATGGATATAGACATTAATGGTTAATTGACTCATCCATTTACGTATTTTTCCCTTAGTCCACTGTATATACCACAGTACTAACTAATAATCTCATTGCCTATTTTAACTACCTGCCCTTCTTAACAACAGTCCACCACGGCTCCTATTTTCAACAGAGGACATGGAGGCAAGCACTGTACTGAAACCTTCGGGAGGCTTCTGAGTATTCTAAAGTCCAACAGGTGAGTCTGGTACCACCTCCTGACAATCAATCCCATAGGGAAGGCTCAACTGATCTAATTACAGGGACAGGAGGGAACAGGAACAAAAGAACTGCACACGTTTCAAATTTTCCAACCACCACTCCTGGATAATTTTCCTTGGCTTCTATTTGAAATCTGATCCAGTGAGAAAATGACACTGTTCTGACCATATCGCATCTTGCTGCTGCTAAGTCACTTCAGTCGTGTCCGACTCTGTGTGACCCCATAGACGGCAGCCCACCAGGCTCCCCCATCCCTGGGATTCTCCAGGCAAGAATACTGGAGTGGGTTGCCGTTTCCTTCTCCAATGCAGGAAAGAGAAAAGTGAAAGTGAAGTCGCTCAGTCTGTCCGACTGTTAGCGACCCCATGGACTGCAGCCCACCAGGCTACTCCGTCCATTGGATTTTCCAGGCAAGAGTACTGGGGTGGGGTGCCATTGCCTTCCCCGATATCGCATCTTAGTCAAAAACAAAATCATTAATTTATAAAATTGTATACTGTAGTCAGATTGGTTAACAAAATGATTTACAAAATCTGGAAGTATTTGTGAACTGCTAAAAAAATGAATCTCTCTCCATCTTTATTCTGCTCATCTTTTGTATTTAACACATTGATTGGTGCTATCACTTACTGATTCAAGTTTTTCAAAAGTTACCGTGCTGTGCTTAGTCACTTAGTTGTGTCCATCTCTTTGTTGATCCAGTGGACTGTAGCCCACCAGGCTACTCTGTTCATGGAGACTCTCCAGGCAAGAATACTGGAGTGGGTTGCCATGCCCTCCTCCAGCGGGATCTTCCCAACCCAGGGATCAAACTCATGTCTCCTGCATTGGAGGCAGATTATTGTCTGAGTCACCAGGGAAGCCCAAGAATACTAGAGTGGGTAACATATCCCTTCTCCATGGGAACGTCCCAACCCAGGAATCGAACCAGGGTCTCCTGCATTGCTGGTGGATTCTTCACCAACTGAGCTACCAGCGAAGTCCCAAAAGCCACTAGAGAGTCATACATGATTCATACCCTTTGACCCAGCAGTTTCATTTGAGAGCTCTACACCAAGGAAACAATCAAAGAGGAAGAAAGAATTCCTGCAAAGATATACACAGCAGTCCTCCTTAGAATGGTGGGACATTTTGCAAACAAAATATCCAGCAGTAGAGGAAACTGGTAAGTGGGTGGAAACAGCACCTCCACAGTGGGAAAAGGCAACAGCAACAAAAAGGAACAAGTACTAAAGGTTAACACTGCAAAAACACGCTGCGAGGGGTGTCTCCTGGGCCCTGACTCTACACGAGAATCATCTAGGGAGTCTGTTAAAATACAGAGTCCAGAATAAAAAAGGTGGGGGATAAAAAGACAAAAAGTTGAGTGCAAAGACCAGTCCAGAGGTCCTAAGCCCCTGGCTCAAGCCCAGGACTCTGCATTTTAAACTATCACTCCAGCTGAGAACAAGCTGGTGTCCAGGACCTATGGCCCTTTGGAAGTACTGCACTTAAGGGCAGAGACAAAATCTATTTCATCTCTATGATCCCCGAGCTTAGATGTGGCAGCCATTCAGTGAAAGTGACTTGCATTGCTGATATAGGAGTTTTGTGGTCTGGTGGTGGCACTTCTCTGGGGGTCCAGTGGTTAGGACTTCGCCTTCCAATGCAGGGAGTGCCGGTTTGCTCCCTGGTTGGGGAGCGAAGATCCCACATGCCTTGTGGCCAAAAAAATAAAACATAAACAACAGAAGCAATACTGTAACACATTCAGTAAAGACTAAAAATGGTCCACATCAAAACAAGAAATAATAATAATCTTTTAATGGTCTGATGGTCCATTTGAAAAATATCAATTTAAAATAAAACAGTATTATTAATTCTTGGCTATTAGATATTACTAAACAAAGAAATAAACAAAAAGCTCAATTTCCTTGCTTGAATGCTTAGCATTAAGATGTTTTAAAAGTATATAAATTTTGAAAAAAATCAATAAATAAAAAAAAGTCTATAAATTTTGAAATACTTACAGGAGACATGTAATAAGGTGTGCCAACAAATGTTTTCGCAAAACTCGTATCATGGTTTAATATTCTAGCTAGCCCAAAGTCTCCCAGCTTAACATTCTGCTTGCCATCCAGAAAGACATTGGCTGGCTTCAGATCCCGATGCAGCACAGTGTGGCCGCCATCACTTCGTCTGTGACATTCCTTTAGGGCCAGAGTCAACTGAGCCATCACACGAAGAACAAACTCTTCATCCAAGTATTGTCTGAAATCAAAGCAGTTATGTAGCATGTATCTGCTGATTAAAACCATTACAAAGATGAAAGGATGTGAATTATCTAGTTTTCTAAGTATACACATAGGGAAATAAATTATTTGGATATGAAATTCAACTGTTGACTTACCAGGGATTTTCTAATACTGTGGACCCACTAAACAAACACAAGAAGACTCTTCCCCATTACTAAAGTACTTTGTCCCTGATCCTAATATAGGATGTTTCCAGAAACAAAACTGGGCCCTTAAGAGATGAATTTATCTTACCTTTCCTTGGTTCCCTTTGAAATCACACCAGCCAGGTCTCCTCCTTCGCAGCATTCCATGACAATGTACAGGGTTGTGTTGGTCCGGTCAATAATTCTATCATAGTAGCGGACAATGTTTGGATGTTTCAGCTCCCGAAGCAAATTCACTTCAGAAACAAGCATTTGTTTCTCAGTTTCTGTCATGGAGCCATAGTCAAGTTCTTTCCAAACTAATATCTGAAATAAAAATTTCCAAGGTATAAATGAACTCATTATAACTCCAAATTTTTCAAATTAAAAAAAAAATTACTTATCTAGGCAATGGCACCCCACCCCAGTACTCTTGCCTGGAAAATCCAATGGACGGAGTAGCCTGGTGGGCTGCAGTCCATGGGGTTGCTAACAGTCGGACAGACTGAGCGACTTCACTTTCACTTTTCTCTTTCATGCACTGGAGAAGGAAATGGCAACCCACTCCAGTATTCTTGCCTGGAGAATCCCAGGGATGGGGGAGCCTGGTGGGCTGCCGTCTATGGGGTCACACAGAGTCGGACACGACTGAAGTGACTTAGCAGCAGCAATCCCCTGCCCTCAATGCCTAGTGGGAGGTTGGCAGAAGGTACTCTAGTCAAAGCTGGAGCAGAGGAGATTGAAGTCCCCGACCATTCCAACTAGTCAAGATTTCCAGGGTAAGAATCCGAGCTAACTTCAGGGGGAGCCTGGTGGGCTGCCGTCTATGGGGTCACACAGAGTCGGACACGACTGAAGTGACTTAGCAGCAGCAATCCCCTGCCCTCAATGCCTAGTGGGAGGTTGGCAGAAGGTACTCTAGTCAAAGCTGGAGCAGAGGAGATTGAAGTCCCCGACCATTCCAACTAGTCAAGATTTCCAGGGTAAGAATCCGAGCTAACTTCCTTTCCATTATTTTTTTTTTTTTTTCTGTGTGGGTCTACCCACACACCTTGGGAGATATGAATCTAACAATCGGAATAATGGGTAACTTAAATGAATTCTGACTACAAGACATAAAAGTTCTAGGTTCTAATGGTTATGACAGAGAATTACATTTCTCTAAAAACAGCTCAGGAGTCAGCTACCAGTCACCAACAGAAGGCCCATGGCAGGTCAAAGCAGAAAAAAAGGAAGAAAATGGAAGAGAATGGAAAAGACAGAAGAAAAAATATACATATATATATATACACAATTTTTTTTTTTTTTTAAGCCGACATAACAAAGATCATCCATAATGCTGATGGATAGAGTCCTTGCGCTGTGTAAGAGAGCACACACACAGGCAGCTTCTCTGTGGGATCAGCAGAGAAAGGGACACAGGACTGGGCCACCTGCCTGGGGAGGGGTGATAGCTCAGGGATGTTCAATTCCAGCAGAAATCAGGAGGAGAGGCACTCGGATTGGCATAGAGGGAGCAGAGGAAGGATAGGAGATTTCAGTAAAGCATGGGAGAGGCTTCCGTCATTTGTCTCCAAGTCCTTTATTAAGCTCCTGTTGTATGCCAGTCACTGAGCCAGAAATTAAAGTTCAGAGCGCCATCGCATGCCACATGGGACTCACTCACCAAGGAGAGGCTGGAAGATGGACAGCGCTTCCTTGCTGCCCTCCCAGATATGAGCCTTTGCAGGTGGCACGGTCGAGAGTAGGGTGTTCAAAAAACTCCTGCAAATCCCCTTGATGTCCTGCTCTCTGACTTCTGCCCTGGAGAGGCTGGGGCTGTGGAGGTGGGTGGATGGAAGACCCACTTGGCATATCCCCTTCCCCCTCGAGATTTATCCTGGGAAGGAGGCAGCAGCCATTTGTATTTAGAGAGAGATTCCTAGTGACCTGCTTTTTGCCCTCCTCCCTTAACCCGTGCCCACCCCACTCCCACCAGNCAGGGTGTTCAAAAAACTCCTGCAAATCCCCTTGATGTCCTGCTCTCTGACTTCTGCCCTGGAGAGGCTGGGGCTGTGGAGGTGGGTGGATGGAAGACCCACTTGGCATATCCCCTTCCCCCTCGAGATTTATCCTGGGAAGGAGGCAGCAGCCATTTGTATTTAGAGAGAGATTCCTAGTGACCTGCTTTTTGCCCTCCTCCCTTAACCTGTGCCCACCCCACTCCCACCAGGCACACATACACACACACAACGTGCACACATAGGCTGATGTGTCTGGAGCCCAAAGGTCAAGCTGGGCCATGCAGTCCGGTGGTATCAGCTGCTGGGAGCAGGAAAGCAACTTGGAAGGCTTTTCAAGTCCCTTGCAAGGCACAATCATAAATGTATTAATACATTTTGCACAAGTTTTCAGCTGCAAATTCACTTTCATGCAGTACAGCCCCTTATTTGAAAGTGGGGCCCTTTAGGGGGTCAGAGAGGAGGGCTGGCCTGTGGCCAGGCAGGCCAAGGGCTTTCCAGGCACCTGGCATCTGGTCCTGCTCCCCAGTGATCCTGTGCAAGGCCCCTTGAAGTCTCCTGGCTGCTCACCTCCAGCACACAGGAAAGGATTAATTATTAATTTTTATAACAACCCAGAAACTGATATCTGTGAACCGCAAGTCCCAACACTTCTCCTCCAACATCCAGCTACTCCATCGTGGTTTTTAGCTGGGTCAGCATAACAGTCTCATAACCGCAGAAGCAGGGAGCCGTGAGGCCTTCATCAGCCATTCCTGGGGGGCAAAGGCCAAGTTCGCAGGGGCCAGCCGTGGCACGGGAGCTGATAACTCTAAGAAACCCGGATGTCTTCACCACACAGCAGAGCTGGGCCTCATCGTGCTCCCTTTCCTGGCATTTATTGTCTTCGACCTTCCTCTAATTTAGCTGCAATCTTCTCAGCACTTTTACAAACCCAAGCTCAGAGGGCAGCTAATTGTTCTCCGGCAGAAAATAAAGATTCAGAGAGGGAAGTTACTCTCCAAGGTCACACAGGCTCAATCGAGCACTCTGTCCTCAGCATCACCTACCTGGAGGAATTCATAGCTGTGTTGCAAGAAGGGGGAGCCCTTCCAGGGCCCAAGATGGGGCTTTTGTCTAACACTCAGAGATGAATTGTCTGAGGAGACACATGAGCTGACAAAGCGAGAGCCTTTATTGGGAAGGGGCCCCCCAGG
>SJYX01017981.1:86180-128589 GCA_006410675.1 Oreotragus oreotragus | reverse complement strand
GGAAAAAAACTCTACCTACTAAAAATAATTATCTTCTAGGAAGGTCTTTATTTAAAAATAAATAGCTATCTAAATGCAAAAATATTCTGTAATATAAAAAATATTGTGATGTTTTTCCCTTGTGATCACAAAAATCTGACTTAAGTAATTTCAATTATCTCCTTCAATATTAAAATATGGCACCATTTCTATGGTCTATCATGTACATTCCCTCACATAGTACAGAATGTTAGGATCATTGTCAAAAGTCACAGATGCTCTCATTTACATGTAGTTGGTCTAATACACCTGGGCAAACACACCTTCTTAAATGCTGTTCTTAATTAAAGTAATAAATTATTTCCTCTGCCCTGCAAAAGCTTTTATGTCCCATTGTTTATTTATTTATTTATTTATTTCCATTACTCTGGAAGGTGGGTCAAACAGGATCTTGCTGTGATATATGTCAAAGAGTGTATTGCCTACGTTTCCCTCTAAGAGCTCTATAGTTCCTGGCCTAATATTTAAGTCTTTAATTTACTTTGAGTTTATTTTTGTGTATGGTGTCAGGAAGTGTTCTAATTTCATTCTTTTACATGTTGCTGTCCATTTTTTCCAGCACCATTTATTGAAGAGGCTGTCTTTTCTCCATTGTATGTTCTTGCCTCCTTTGTCAAAGATAAGGTATTCATAGGTTTGTGGGCTTATCTCTGAGCTTTCTATCTTGTTCCATTGGTCTATATTTCTGTTTTTTCAACCTAAAGGGAAGGGAAGACGTATGAGGAAGGTTCAAAGGGGAGAGGACATATGTATACCTATGGCTTAGTCATACTGATGTATCCAAAAGCCAACACAATATTGTAAAGCAATTATCTTCCAATAATATATATATTATATGTATACATATCTATATAGATATACAGATATAAAATAACCATTTAAGACTCCAGTTAGTAGGCTAAATGCAATTTTTCAAAACAAATTAAACACTGAAGAACTGCCTTTAGTTAAAATGGTCTGACAGAAACTGCCTTTCCTCTGTGGTAAATTTTGAAATTTTATTTTAAAGTCTTCTTATAATGAGCTCCTTTTCACAAAAAGAAATCTGAATTATGTTTTGCACATTATCATATAGTTGAACTACTTAACAAAATTATGGTTATGGTATAGAACAGCAATAAAGAAAAATATAAAAATGACTTGTTTTTTAATGGCTTATTGGTGTCAATTTTACAGGGAATTATTTGGTATATTTACATATTTTTATCCACTTTAAGTCTAAAAAATTTAAAGTATAAGAATTTAAGAATAGAAGGTTTAATTTTTAAATATGTCAAATATCTTTCGGCTGTAAAATTCACTTTTGAAAATTACCTCTATGGTGTGCATTTACTCGGGTTAATATTAACATGTTTAAATTCTGGCTTTGAAAAAGATTTCATGTTCTTATTTATCCAAAAAAATCAAGTTAATACTGCATATTGAAAATCACAGAAAAGAAACGGGAAGAAACCGTGGACTATTAAGATTATGTTGCAGTTATATCAAATGGAAAATACAGAAATAGAAAATAAAATTTTAAATGTCACTATATAATAACACAAAAAGGGCCAAATGCCAAAAAATATGGTAGATAGGAAAGCAATAAAATACTATATGATGAGATGCTTGAAGGCATCATCGACTCGATGGACATGAGTTTGAGTATGCTCCAGGAGCTGGTGATGGACAGAAAGCCTGGCGTGCTGCAGTCCATGGGGTCGCAAAGACTTGGACACAACTGAATGACTGAACTGAACTGAACAGAAAATAAAATTTATTTTTCTGTATATATTTGAATCATAGAATGCGATAGTACAAAATAAGACACAAAAGTCATTCATTTTTTGTTCATTATATATCAAACATTTATGCCAGGAATTGTATGCTATGACAATATAGCGGTAAAGAAAACAGATACAAATATATATTCTCAGGTAGTTTATATTCTTGTGGGTAGAAAAAATAATAAGCAAAGAAAGTGATACCACATATTAAATAAAATATCTGTCCTATAAGGACAATAGAGAATTTGGCATATACCCAATGGATGTGTGTACATATAAGCAAGTATGTTCGGAGGGTACATTGGAAAGATTTTCCTGATTAGGTTAACACTGTCACACAATCCTCTCCTTTTACGGAAGAGGAAACTGAGGTTCAGGATGATTAAATGAAATGCTTGAGGTCACGGTAAATCTTTAGGTAAAGAGCTGGACTCAGAACACACTTATTTGACTTGGTTCTCAATTCTTTCCAAGGTACAACAGTACCCTTCTAGTTGAAAAAAATTGCCTCGGCTGTGTAACAAAGCAAAGACAAACATAAAGAGTGGGTGTGGATGAAAGGTGGATAGTCCAATTGACCAGAAGAGAAGGTATGCATTAGGAAAGCATCAGGACTCAGGGAGAATGAGGTAGGACTTAGCAGCAGCAGCAGGGAGATGAGAATGAAAATTCTCAGATGTCAGGATGATTAGTTTGGTCATCATCTTGGGCAGGGGAGAGATAGGATTAAAGTGATATATATGAGATAGTTAGAAGGAGGAAAAGGAACTCATCATGGGGAATAATCATCCCAAGTTCTGTCATCCACCACATTGACACTGATATGACCAGGGCAAGAATCCTGATTCTCATATTTCATGCCACTGGAAAACCGATAAAATAGAAAAAAAAAAAATACTTGTGCTTTTTATCATTAGAGTTTTCTAAGATGATGATTGAAGAACAAATTGGATTCCAGAGATAGACATGACAAAACAATTACCTCGAGTGAGGATAAACTGCACACTCTCCCACATATCCGAATCCAGTTCCTTGTAAACTCACCCTTTTATATATATACTATAGAGTTTTCCACAATTAAAGGAAAACTATGCTCATCTTTTTCAAAGTTTTCACCTAAAAAGATATAACTTACTCTTTCTTAAGAGAAGGCAAGAACTTACCAGTGAATATAGCTCATGTAGAGTTCTTAGAAAAGCAAGGGGGTGCTTGGTAGATTCACCAAGAAATACCTCCCCAAGTCATGATATAATAGTAAGGTTTCTGAAACATAACAAGTTTGGCTTTAATATTTTATTGAAAATCTAAATCTGGGGATGTGTTTTAATACTGCTATTTCTATTCTGTCCCGAATATATATTACTATTCTGTAGCACCTTAAATAAGTGTTATCATACAGACTATTATACATATCAGCAGAGAGCAAAACAGTGTTTACTATCCTGACACTGAAAAACACGCACTGGTAAAAAACACCCCATCCTTAGCTACTATTCTTGCTATTCACTTTTCTTCACTATTCACAATTCTTATATTCACAAGACTTCCTCATTACTGGCCACAAAAATAACAATGTATATTATGTAGGTAATGATTTCTACATGATGCCATAAAAGCTTTGATTTCTAATACCATTTAGAATGTCTGAATAAATACATGCAAAAAGTACTTATTTTCTTTAGCTTGATAATATCACAGAGCATGATAAGCCTTTATTTTGTCTGTGGAGGGTTTTATTTTTCTTATCAAAACCATAAAATTATATACTAAGTTGCAAGATGTAAACACTATATGAATTTTATTTGTGTAAGATGTCTGTATAGGGCATATTATTTACTTTAATTATTTTTGTTTTTTACTCCAAATTTTTCAAGCTAAATTCTATTTGTATCTGGATGATTTAAAACCTGGTAAATGTGTTAAAATAAATTTTCAAGCAGCTTAGTATGCATAGACTGCTTTTAAAAATTCAAAACAGCCCTCATAGCAAATGTCATTTCTTTCATGGTTACAAAATGCAAACTCCAAGTGTTTTATCCTAATGAATAAATGAGTTTGTCCTTTATGTATAAAATATAGTTTGTGTTTGTTGCATAAGTTTTTAATAATAGATGAATTTTAGGTTTGCTCCAACGTATTCAATAAAGTGTGATTAATTTGGTTTTTCAAAAATGCAAACTAGACATTACTATATTACTTTGTAAAATGCACAGCTTGCAACATTATTGTCTCAGTGGGATCTTAAATTGAATTGTAAAATGTGTCTTATTTCCAGTTTGATTTATGTAAGAGATAGCAGTGGATAATGTCCCTTTTGAAGTTTCACTGCTTTGTGTGAACAAACAATATAAACCTAAAATTCATAATATAGTTTATTAGAACCCCAAGCTAACTTTCCAGTTATGTTTGACTGAAAGGAAAACTTATGATGGATTCAGAATACCACATTTTCAATGAAACAACTTTTTGAAGTTTCTTATTATGACGGATTATACAATAAATTGTGACATTTTCTGTGATTTTTATTATGATATTTCAAGTAATTACCAAATCATTTTTTTCTCTAAAAAAGCTTTCCTGTGCCCTGAGAATTAATCTATGATACCATTTAGCTTGGCTTTTTGAAGTAAATATCACCAGATAAAAGCCAGCTGGATCTGAATAATAGGATACTTGAATGAATGTATTAGTGTTTGAAAAAGAGAGTACAAATCTTCTAAAAAGATTAATTTCCATAAAAAAGATAGCTCCCAGATCTACAAAAGAATGAATTCAAAAACATAATAAACTCTCAGAAAGAAAGGTAGATTAAAGTAAAAGCTGCAGCACCTTGTTACTGCAGCTGTTGTGAAGCAATGATTCTGTATCAATTACATTTGGTTGTTCCTGTAGGGCTCTTCAAAGCTTTGTGTGAAAAGCTGAATATGGGATACATGTGACAGTGTAATAACTTCAGCGATTAATTTTGATGCAACACCACTTTCATTCTGATCTTATTCTCAATATTTACAGTTTGAGAGAGAGAAGCTACAAAGGTTCTGATGGGAATATATGAATTGAGTAAGGACACTTTTTTTTCTCCTTCATTTATTGAAGATGTGGATATGAATTTTTCTTTGTCATGAAAATTTTGCAGCTTTATTACACGACATAGTTGCTGACATCATCAGGTAAAAAGACCTGAGTTGGCCAATGGACTTTATTTTCAATATCCTGTTTGAAACATGTTCTCTAAAAAGGGCCATGAGTTCTGTTCACACTACTTTTCTACCTTAGTCTGTACAATTACTAATAAAAGTACAGTTTGACCATGCATAATTTCCTCTGGGAGGCAAAATGTACCAGTCCATCTTGGATGATTTGCATTATTACTACCTTCAAGACAAAACCAAAATCAAAGGTGAAGATAAATTAACTTTTAACTTTGATTAGATACTAGAAATATTTACAACTGCTAAAAGAATTGACATGAAAATACCATATTAACATGGCATAATTTCAAATGCCACAGAAAAATAGTAAAAAGAGAAATAGATAACATGATGGATGGTACATATATTTTACTACTGAAGTAGTTTCTTTGTAAAAAATACCAAATAAGGATAAAAAAGGAGCATCACTGTATAACTGTAACAGCAATAAAAAGTCAACTAAAGAGATTAGTAAATCATTTTTTCAATTACATTCTGAAGCTAATTTGAATGTGTGGAATAAAACAAACAACTAATTTCCCTTGCCCCTCTCCTTCCTTTTATCTTTTTTAAATAGTGTACATTGTCAAAATCAACTCAAAAATGAAATGTACCCCAGTAACTGCATGTTTTTTAAAACTGCACATGCTGTTTAAGTACAGCTGTAAATTTACAAATTAAGTTGATCAAAATGAAGATATAAAGGACCTAATGCCATTGTTAGAAAAATATGACTGCATTATAAAATGTGATAGTGTTTACCAGAAAAAAAAAAATTAAAAACAAAGGTTGACTTCTCTGCACTCATATTGACGACTAAATGGTCATGACAGTTCTTAATAGTAGCACAAGAATTTCTATATCATACTTCTCCAAGAAAGCTGCTTTTAGTTAAAACATAAAAATGGTAGTTACAAGGTTTCTGCAAACATAACTGCCATTCCATTAAGGAAATGGTGCAGCAAACAGTAAATAGTGGCCTCAAGGGAAATGTTAACTATTGATTTTATTACTCTGTTGGTTGGTTTGTATTTGCAATTGTCAACTCTAATTTCAGACTATGTTTTAAGTATCCTTAAAACTGCTTAAGGAAAGGACAAATATTAATTGAAAAATGTTGATGATTATTATTGTTATAGCTTTAAATATCATAAGAGACTATTTCTTTTCAGCTTTTCACAGCATGTTTTTTAAAATAAAAAAAAAATTAATTTTGCTACACAAAGCAAATGAACAACCTAGTCGTCATGAAGTCAAAGTATATACTCAATTTGTACACTATAAATCAGTATTTGAATCTAGGATAAAGTTAATCACTATGAAAAGTATAAACATGGTTACATACTTTCTTAATTAGTTTTGAAATTTAGCTTTGAATTCATTGATATTAAATTCAATTCACCTAAAAAGATATAAAATAGCTATGAAACTAATTATAAGTCTAGCATTTTCATCATGTTGAAATAAACATCAACTCACAGCCTCATTTAATGTAAAATGATCAAATGCTGAGAAAAGAACAAAATTTGCCAACTTAATGTAATTAATATGCTTTATATTATCATCATCATCATTATCTTCATCATCATTGATTTCCTCTCTACATTTCAGTAAATGACATTCACACATTTATGCTAAAGGTATAATTAAGAACACAGATCATTTTCTTAAACCATGCCAGAGAGCAACAATGCTTAATATGTAAATTTTCAAGTATACCTGCGGGGCTGTAAATATAGTCAGTGTTAAACTTCTACAATTAACTAAAAGAAGTGTTTATGCTACACATAAATTTTAAAAATGTCCTCTGTGGAAATCTAAAGAGGTGCAAATTAATATTAAAAAAACCATTATGGCTCTTCTTCAGATTAAAAAACATAAAGTATTCTCAGGTTCACAAGCCACCCAGTATGACTCAAACTTCACATATCAAAATAGAAAGACAACCTATTATTAACACATAAAAATTCTTGAATATCCCTAGATGCCAACTCTCAATATCATGCATCTAAAAAGAGAGTCAAAGGAAAACAGTTCTCTTGATTTTATCATAAAAATCATACTTACATTGTATTTTAAAATATTTAGAGAAAATAAATGGCTTAATGAAGTAAAACCTTGTTTTGACTACAGAGATTAATTTGTGTATGATAAATGTTCAGTATGTGCTTATTGGATTAAATTTCTTTGTTCCAAATAATTAAAATTTGATGGATAAATACACAACTAGTCTGTTGGTTCAACAATAGTCGTAAAACTTAGCATGGTTCTTTACCATATAGTTCAGAATGAAAGTCATAAGGAGTATTTTTTCATATTGAAAATAACTTAATCTTCACTGTCAACCTTCTTTGAGGTGATGCTTTAACGTGTCTAAGATTTCCAAGTTTCTAACGTGAGACTACTGTGTTATTATTTTCACTTCCTTTACTGACTACAAGCATCTTTAAAGAAACTCTTAGCGTGAAACTTACTGTAAGTAGACCCAGGTTTTTTTTTTAATATAGATTCTAAAAGTCAAGGGTCTTTTATAGCTCTCTATAACCGTGATTCTCAAACACTTCGGTTTCACAATCTCTTTATGGATATTTGTCATACCTGTCAATATTTATTATGTTAGGAAAGAAAACTGGGAAGTTAAAAAATATTTTAGTGAATGATTAAAAAAACCTACAAATTAATGGCATATTAGATAAGTAACATATTTTATATGAAATAAATATATTTTCTAAAAAATAAATACTTTTGCAAAATTCCTTCATGTTTGGCTTAAGAGGAGTCAGTTGGATTTTCTTACCCACTTGAGCATTTAATCTGCCGTGGTGTCACGAAGTATGTAGTTACTAAAAATTAAAGTTCATACCTCATGAGAGAATAAGAGGGTGGTTTTTTTTTTTTAAGTTATTAAGGCCTTAGTATTATTATGAAAAAAGTTTTGACCTCTTGAACTTGCTGAGCCCTTGGGAACCCTCCTCTCCGTGGGTTCTGGGACCACACTTCAAGAACTGCTGCTCTATCTGATAACATTTTAGGACTTTTTAGAACATCCGGGGTATGTATTAATGTAGAAACTCAAAGACTGTCTTGGTATTGCTTCAGACAATAAGCACAAGATTAGAAAAGTTGCTCTAATGTTTCAAATAGAAAATTCATTACGTCATGCCAACAATTGAATCTTAAAAAGGTAGTAATGAGAAAGGGAACTTTTTTCCTCTAGACTTAATTTTACCTCACAAGGAATAATCAGCTTTCAGTCATTTTGCAGTCCATGGGGTCTCAAAGACTAGGACACGACTCAGCGACTGAACAAGTCAATCTGATATGGTGCGCAAGGCATAGAATTTGGCAAAAGAGGCAACTTTCAATATTATCTTCACAGCCTTAAGCATAAAGATTCACTCTACCTCAAACACTTCATCTAGAAAGTGGGAATATTATCTATTCAAGAGCAAGCACAGAATTAAGTGAAATGATGAACATGAAGCATAAAGCATGCTGCTGCTGCTGCTGCTACGTCGCTTCAGTCGTGTCAGACTCTGTGCGACCCCATAGACGGTAGCCAGGCCAGGCTCCTCTGTCCCTGGGATTCTCCAGGCAAGGACACTGCATGCAGAACTAGGGAACTGATAAGACAACAGATATTAAGCAGAAAAGTCAAGGTTACGATCACAGGTGTTGAAGTCAGACAAATGAAAAAGGGATGAGACGGTAAAGAAGCTGTGTGAGTCTGTCTCTTATGTGCAATGTAACAATAACCCAAGGGTAAGTATCACGTTATCACACAGATTAGATAACAAGTGTATACAAAGCACCTGCCATGTAACAGGTGCTGTCATGAGGAAGAGGAGGAGAAGGAAAAAGAAATGACAGGAAATTTTTAAAAAATACCATGTCAATTTGGAGTTTATAAAATTACAGAAAAAGGAATTAGGCCATCCTTAAGAAAATAGACACTTGAGAGGAGCAGATTTCAAAACAAGTTTAAAATAGTTAATACACCATAAGCATTAAAAGGAAAGGGAATACAATTTAAAACTGCTAAATTCTAGATATGTAAGTATAACTTGACCTCCTCACTTTTAATAAGGAAAACAGAGTATTCCTCCATGAGGTTCCTTAAGGTTCCATCTTTAGTCTTCGTAACCAAGGCAGTGCATGGTCCAGAAGAGACATTCAGTGAACTGACAATGCATTATAATTTGCATTGAAGTGATGCTTAGGCATCTAGGAAACATCACAGAATTTAGCAATAAATGAACTTGCTAAAGACCTACACTGGAGTACAGATTTTTAGAAACAGGAATTGTATAGCAGTAATGCAAAAAACATAAAACCATAGAATGACAGGATAGGAAGAATTAGCATGGAAGCACTGGAAAAAACTCTGATGCTGGGAGGGATTGGGGGCAGGAGGAGAGGGGGACGACCGAGGATGAGATGGCTGGATGGCATCATGGACTCGATGGACGTGAGTCTGAGTGAACTCCGGGAGATGGTGATGGACAGGGAGGCCTGGCGTGCTGCGATTCATGGGGTCACAAGGAGTCAGACACAACTGAGCGACTGAACTGAACTGAACTGATTGGTGTAATGTTTGACTGACTAAAGCCAGGAATGAATCTAAGACAATATAAAAAGATTTGAGAGGGTGTTTTTATTTTTGTTTTTAAGTTAGCAGTTAAAAAGAAGGGCAGGGATACCTGTTATTGAAAATAATAATGTTCAAATCAATGTTTTGTGACTATTTATATTACAATTTAGAGATGTTAATACACTCTGAAAACATTTTTCAGATGTCTAAATTCTACAGAATTTGCCAGATATTTTATGTTCTAAAATATTAAGATCATTTGAAAGCTAGAAACATTGGATCTAAATGAACTATATGAATGACTGAAAGAGTAAAAGTCAACTCATTTTTAGATGATTTGGCTAATATGTTATAATTGATAAATGAAAGCTGCACATTCCAAGTAATCAATAATGTTCCCAGTGGCATTTTTATTTCTAACAAAATTTCATTTCTAGATTCCCAGATGCATTCAAAACAAACCTAAAAACTTTAATTTTTAGAAGGCAAAACGTCAAATGAATATTACCCATTTCAAAATTCAAGAATATGCAGTTGAGTGGAATGTACACAAAACAAATAGCAAGATTATGTGTGCTTTCAGCCAAAGTATTCATAATCCTTAATGTAAGAAATTTAAAAGGTCAATAATGATGGAATATTCCCATTTTATCATTGTTTCCTATGGCGAAGTAAGTATAATATCTTAAATATCTATGACTAACTATGGAGAAGAATCATTTTGGGTTCACATTAAATTTAATTAATGCATATGTTTTTGGAAAGCTTAAAATGTTCAATGTTCCTAAGAAAAATACATCAACTTTTTCAGTTTACGTGATTATTGTAAGCACAAGTTAATAATATATGTTCCAATTAAAAACCTATGTCATCATTTTTTAAAATGGAATAAAAGACAACAACGTAAATTTGACTATTTTAGATGTCTTCTGTAAGTCAGTCATTCAGTATGTGCCCTTCTGTGATAGGTTTACTTCACTTACCTGAGGACCCTTGGAAACAAAGTGCTACAAATCAAGTTTTAGTTAAAAAAGATGGATAAGAATTAGATCTAGAGTTAAAAATGCTATGTCATACACTTAAAATTTAAGAGAGTGGATCACCTGTTGTGTCTTCCTGCCAAACTAAAATAATTTTTTTTAAAAAAGGGAAGCATGTAAGTACAGCTTTTCATAACTCTTTTGGTATGTAAAAAGAGATTCAATTGGTGAGGCATACACATTAAATATATTTGAAATAACTGGCTCAGACGGTAAAGCATCTGTCTACAATGTGGGAGACCCAGGTTCGATCCCTGGGTTGGGAAGATCCCCTGGAGAAGGAAATGGCAATCCACTCCAGGACTATTGCCTGGAAAATCCCATGGACAGAGGAGCCTGGTAGGCTGCAGTCCATGGGGTCGCAAAGAGTCGGACACGACTGAGTGACTTCACTTCACTTCACTTCGCTTCACACATAAAAAGAAATAATCTGCTTAATTATGGGCACCTCTAATAAGAAAATCTGGGGGGAAAGTCATGTGCTCTTAATTATAAATATGTGACTACGGCACTTTAGATATTACAAAATAGTTTCTTAAAAACATATACTTTATATAATAGATCTAGGAATATACCATTGATTCTTACTGTTTTAAAGAAGGTTATTTCATTTACTAACTATTCATTCTCAATTGTGTTCTTTTATAATTGAATGTTCAAAGATTTAGAGATATATAACATAACTACCTACTAAGGAAACACCATTTTGCTTTTATAGGTATTTTATTGCATCAATGGAAATTTCTCTGTATCCTTCTATGACTTAACTCATAAGCTATAACATAAAAATTACTATCGACAATGTAGACCAGCCATAAAATTCAATTAAAAATCCCTACATTTTAAGCAGTTATAGTAGCATAATGTGTAAACATGAGCTGAAGTGATGTGTAGTTCCTAGAGCATGTCACATTTAGAAAATAAATGTTTTAACTTTTTCATCACTTTCCCACTGCAAAGAATATTTGAGGGTCTCTTTAAAATCTTAAATGTACCAGAAAACTTAGTGCTTTCATTAAAGAACAGTGGACATGCTCATAATTTGTCTTAGCTAAATCTGTTCAGCAATATTATTGCTATATGTTTTTGTACTCCAAAACATATATCCCTTGTTAATTCATTTTTTCCAATAAATGTTGGTTGCAGACACTGTTCTTATCACTGGGATTAGCAGTGAGTAGTAGGACAACAAAATCCCAGTCCCCATGAAGCTGACATTCAAATAATCCAATGCTAGATGAATTATGTGGTATGTCAGATCATGATAAATGCTATGGAGAATATAAAGCAGGAAAGGAGGATAGGGGGTATTTTTGCATTGAGAAGGTAGATTGTGATTGAAAATAGGGCAGTTGGTAAAAGCCTTAAAAAGACAGTGACAGTTGAAGAAGACCAAAAAAGAAAAAAGCAAGATCTATGAAGGGGATTCCAAGAAGAATGCGACAACAATGCAAAGACCCTGAGGCAGAAGTATGCTGAGATATTTGAGAAAAGAAGGGAGGCCAGCATGACTAAACCTGAATGTGTGAAAGTGAGAGTGGGAGGGAAGGCAGTCAGATTGGAAAAGTCTGTGGTGCATGAGATGCTAAGCCACCAGTGGCCTTTTATTATTGTACTCTTCGTGAAATGGGAAGGACAGAGATAGCTCTACACAGAACAGTGACCTGGTCAGACACGGGTGTTCATAGAAACACTCTACCAGTTGTAAAGGAGAAGACAGAAAGCAGGGAACCAGGCTAGAAGACTTGCACACTGATCCAGGCAAGAAATGAAAAAGGGTAAGAGAGGGGTATATCTGGGGCTGCACTAGGTGTTGGTATGAGAGAGGCAGGACTCAAAGATGGCTCCAAGGAGTGGGGCATGAGCAAGTAAGTAAAAATATATAGTAACTAAAAATGGAAATGAGACGATTGAGGAATGTGGAGATCTGAGGTAGGAAGACCAAGAATTTCTTGTACAGACTTTAAATTTGAGATATCCCAAACTGAGCACCTCTTCCAAAAATAATTTGCCTCAGGCAGAGACCCTAACACTGAACTGTGTTTTTTTCTCATTCATAAGGTAACCAAATGGCTTATGAATAAATGGACACAAATTACGTTCCTCTTTCAAACTTTGCTAGGTTTAATTGGAAATAGTATGTCTTAAAAAATATAGCAGCTTAGTTAATATTTGTTTTCATGATTCTTCCTCACAAACTCTTTTTTTTTTTTTTTTAATTTATTTACTGACTAGTCAGTGCATGTGAGTTCTTCCTGCAAACATTGGCGAACACAGAGAGCAACCTGTTTGGCCCTTAAGGTACTCATAGCCTACCAATAGAGGGAGAAAACAACATAGTGTTTATACATTTTGAAGATTTGAGAGGCAAAGTGGAAATGCATGGTTTATATCAACTGTGTTCATATACCGGGGAAGGCAATGGCACCCCACCCCAGTACTCTTGCCTGGAAATCCAATGGACGGAGTAGCCTGGTGGGCTGCAGTCCATGGGGTCGCTAACAGTCGGACAGACTGAGCGACTTCACTTTCACTTTTTTCTTTCATGCATTGGAGAAGAAAATGGCAACCCACTCCAGTATTCTTGCCTGAAGAATCCCAGGGATGGGGGAGCCTGGTGGGCTGCCGTCTATGGGGTTGCACAGAGTCGGACACGACTGAAGTGACTTAGCAGCAGCAGCAGCAGCAGCAGTGTTCATATACATGGTTTAATGCATTTGTTCTTATAATATTTAACTGTAATCTATGTGACTTTCAGAATATATATAAAAAATGAATGATTGAAAGTGAAAGTAGCTCAGTCTTGTTCAACTTTTTGCAACCCCATGGACTATACAGTCCATGGAATTATCCAGGCCAGAAAACTGGAGTGGGTAAACTAACGCTTTTCCAGTGGATCTTCTCAACCAAGGAATTGAACTGGGGTTTCCTGCATTGCAGGCGGATTCTTTACCAACTGAGTTATATGGGAAGTCCAGAGATAGAAGGAAGACTGTATATTGTTTTATGAAAATTAAGACAATGGCATCGTGAAGCTTAAAGAACAAAATTATCTCATGTTAAACTAGGGATACATCTTCATTTGCATTTACAGGTATGAACAAGGTACTCTGGGTCAAGTGCATACTCTGGAGTGGGGAAGGTCTCAAAAGAAATATGAACATTGGAAATGTAATCCAATAAAGGAACATCTTTGGCAGAGGAAACAGCAACTCTGAATTTACAGAAGCACAAAAAATAAATAGAAAGCTTTGTGGGCAAATAGGTAGCTAGATTTTTGAAGGAAAAGTTAGGAGACTGGAATGGGAGCATAAAAGGAGGGCCCAAAAACACTATGTTCAAATTTAATATTGATTTTCAATTCCAAAAGAGTAAAAGTTAAACCTAAACCAAGCTTAAGGAAAACTTTTTTTTTAAAAATAATAAATGTCACTCAAATCAACCATTCACTTCCAATTTATTCCTTGGTTTACTTCTCTAATTATTCTAGTAAGGTATCATTTTTTGTGATACTGCAGGTTTTAGGGGCTTTCTGGCCTAGAATCTCATGGCACTTCTTTGAGAAGTGTGTTATCTATTTGAGGTGATGTTATCTATTTTAAAAAACACTGTGAATATTTGAACACTGCTGCTGCTTGCTGCTAAGTTGCTTTAGTCATGTCCGACTCTGTGTGACCCCATAGACGACAGCCCACCAGGCTCCACTGTCCCTGGGATTCTCCAGGCAAGAACACTGGAGTGGGCTGCCATGTCCTTCTCCAATGCATGAAAGTGAAAATTGAAAGTGAAGTTGCTCAGTCATGTCCGACTCCTAGCGACCCCAGGGACTGCAGCCTACCAGGCTCCTTTGTTCACGGGATTTTCCAGGCAAGAGTACTGGAGTTGGGTGCCATTGCCTTCTCCAATTTGAACACTAACGTGGTGTAATACCTATCGTTTGATGCAGAGGTTTAATTGTACATGATGTTTTTCCCCAGTGAAGACAAATGTTATTGACAAGCCTTCCCCAATCTCTTCTCCACCTCCCCCATGATATCACTGACACCATTCCATCCTGCTGTTGGGTGGGCAAACTTTGGCAATCAATCAAGTTTCAAATTCTAGCTCAGCCATGCCAAGTGTATGACACTGGGGAATTTGTTTAATCTCTCCGTGTTTTAGTTATCTCCAAGGTGAGATGTCCATCTCTGGCCCTGTCTCTGCATTACACTATTGTGTTGGATGGCTCAACTATGTAAAGTACAGTGAGTTTTTCATCCATAGTAAGTGCTCAATAAATTGAAGTCACAATTAATGTGAACTGAATCCTTGTGTCGAACAAGGAAGACAGAAATAAAATTAGTTTAACATCTTCTACTGAAACGCACTTTCTCTAATACTATTTCTTTGTACTATAGTCATGGGACCTGGGAAAGATCTAAAACTGGAGATGATATAAATACTTTGATAAATTTTACCACCTAAAATGTATTAATGTTTACTTGTCTTATAAACTTCTTTTGTGTTGTGGAAAATGTGGACAAACAACTCCTTGTTAAATGCTGTACACCATAAATTTTGCCCTCAAATAATGTTCATGTGGGTCATGATTAAGTTGCTAGTTCTCAAAAGCCTATTTAAACCATTACATGTTTGAAAAATTGTATTTGCAAACATTTTCCAACTTGAACTATGATTTATCATAAATTTAAAATAGAAAACCTATTTTCATAGTTCTACTTCCAACTCAATAGAGACCTTCCTTCAGCAGTAGTGAAAATTATGTGGGAAGAGTACTATGGAGCAGAAACTTGCTAATTTTCCACATTTGCGAAGGAAAATAATCTTAGTATAAAATTACCTCTGGTTATTCTTGAAAATTATCCATTCTCAAATTAGGGTTTGTATTTAAACTTTGAAAGTCTTAGAGTTCTCCTCATTTTTATTTGGAAAAATATAATATCTTATTTATTTGGGGATACAACTTAAAACATATCACTTTCCTGAACCACAAAACTCTATCATTAAAATCTAAGGGCTAAAGCAAAAAATCTAAGGCCTATTGTTGTTTAGTCAACTAAGTCATGTCTGACTCTTTTGCGACCCTGTGGACTGTAGCCCATCAGGCTCCTCTGTCCATGGGATTTCCCGGGCAAGAATTTCAGGATGGGTTGCCATTTCCTTCTCCAGGGCATCTTCCCAACCCAGGAATAAAACTTACATCTCCAGTATCCACAGGCAGATTCTTTACCACTGAGCCAAAAGTGAAGCCCAAATCTAAGTGTAAATAAGATTTACACAAAATCCAAGTGTAAAAGCTAAAACTCGACAATATTATTATAATTTCATGCTGATAATATAAATAAAGAGACAAATGAACATTCATTTCAAAATTGAGTTTTAACAGAATGACAGAATTGCACTATTCACATATTTAAAACAATCTAATACCACTTCAGACAAAATTGTTGAAATTCTCTGACCCACAAATTAGAGGCAAGTGAGTAGCTAAATCAAATGAATTAGGAGTAAAATTTCATTAAATGTAATGTAATTCTGGCATCAAAGAGATTTATGAACTCCACAACCTGAACAGCAGAAATACTGTTAAACAATTCCTAAGCTTTCTAGGGGGGAAAATGCTACCCCCTTTTCTGTTCTGAGCAAAAGCAACAGATAGCAGTTTTATATTCCATCTACTTATGTACCACCTTCTGAGTTTAAAAGAATTTTACAAACCAGATGCCTTTCTTGAACTGGAATGGTACAGCAGGAAAGATAAATTAAGACATTTGTTCATGTGTGTTTTATTACATGTCCAGGTAAATAAAATTGACTGCAACTCTCCTGAATGATATACCTTCTTGTTCTCTGTATTTATATCATTTCAAATCAGTAACTTTATTAATGTGAGAATGGTCGCACTCATTGATTTAATACTAATTATGCTAATATTACATATTTTACTGTTATGTGTGTTACAAAACAACTTTCAGATTTGTTGCATTACTTCTCTATAGACCAACCTTATTTATACACACATATACAATACACACGGGTTTCTCTGGTGGCTCGGATGGTAAAAAAAAAAAAAAATACCAGCAATGCAGGAGACTCAGATTTGATCCCTGGGTTAGGAAGATCCTCTAGAGAAGGGAATGGCAACCCACTCCAGTGGTCTTACCTAGAGAATTGGACAAGGAGCCTAAAAGCTACAGGACATGGGGTCGCAAAGAGTCAGACACGAATAAGCAACTCTCATTTTCATTAATACACAAAAAAGGTAATTTAGAGGACTGAACAGAGAAGGCAATGGCACCCCACTTCAGTACTCTTGCCTGGAAAACCCCATGGACTGAGGAGACTGGTAGGCTGCAGTCCATGGGGTTGCTAAGGGTCGGACACGACTGAGTGACTTCACTTTCACTTTTCACTTTCATGCATTGGAGAAGGAATGGCGACCCACTCCAGTGTTCTTGCCTGGAGAATCCCAGGGACGGGGGAGCCTGGTGGGCTGCCGTCTATGGGGTCGCACAGAGTCAGACACGACTGAAGTGACTTAGCAGCAGCAACAGCAAAGGATAGAAATCTAATGTGAGAAAGTTTTTTTAATAATATAGATACAAAATATATGAAATAAGAAAGCAAATAAAACTCTTTACTATAATTTCCATCCTGAGTATCATGTCGTGGTTGGTAGCATTAGGTGTGCATGTGTGCTAAGTCACTTCAGTCATGTCTGATTCTTTATGACCCTAGTCTATAGCTGGGCTCCTTTGTCCATGGGATGCTCCAGGCAAGTATATTGTCATGCCTTCCTCCAGGGGATGGTCCCAACACAGGGACTGAATCCAAGTCTGAAGTAGGGCTGAAAATCATACAACAAGATATCAATATCTTAATCAGTTGTTTGAAACTCACAGAAGAAGAAAATATGATTATTTCTGTATTTATCACCCTAAATAATGTAACTAAAAGATTCCGATATCCTTGACTACTCATGATCAATGAGAAAGACACCAATGTTGTAGAAAGAATATAGATTTTGAAATCAAAATTAGTAGATTCAAATCCTATTCACTAGCTTGGTCAAGTCAAAATTTTCAGAGCTTCAGAGCCTCTCTTCAACACACTGCAAAGCATGTGTAAAATATATCCATTCAGAAATAATGGCCATTTGAACTTACTTGACTGGAGAGTTTCTCTGTTTTTCCAAACTATGCATGACCAAATCTCAAGGCATAGGTGGATATATTTAGCTTAACACAAACTTTCCGTATGATTTTGATTTGCTTACACTTATAATCATTAATGAAAATCCATGAATCCATGTCACGTATAAATACCTATGTTTCTATGACTGTTCTGTTCACAATGGTCATTGCATATAAATTATATGAACACTGGGTAATAGTCAAAGTTTCTGCAGATGGAATCATGAGATGGATGTGAGGTAGCTAGCAGTTTTCCCTTTATATTGACAAACAGATGTAAAGGGGTCTCAAATTATAAAAAGCTAATTAGACTAGAATTCAGCAGTTCTAAAAACTAGCTTTTTACAGGAATCACCTGGAGTTTAAATATACACATACAGAATTCACAGAATCCTACTCTTAGAGATTATGATCATGCTGGTTTGAAGTAAGTCCAGTTATTTTTTAAAGATCCCCAGAAGATTCTAAATTGCAGTTATGATTGAAAAGCCTTGAACTACCTGAACTATATGATCCCTTTGACTCAGATTCCATAATTCCAGGAAAAATCCAATTTAAATAATCACATATGGTTCAAAGTAGGATTTACTTTACACTTTGTATTACTGCAGGGCAGGTCAAAGAACCAGTTGGTCAATAACACAGTGTTGTCTCACTGCACTTTTCTGGAAATGGTTTATTTACAAACACCTTTGCTATTTTACATTTTTGCCTGCCTGAGGCAAGATGGTGAGAACTTCTGGAATCCACAGGGAGATAAGAAAGTCTCTCAGGCATTATCAGAGTGGTTAATATATGACAAGCTTGCCATCTAGGCAAAAAAAAAAAAAACCACTAGAACAGAAATATTCTATCTCTCTTTTGTAAACAAGAAGACACATGATGGGAAGAATATATTAGTTCTTCAATTATTTATGTTGCATTACATATGTTTCTTTTACACAGTCCTACAAAATCACTGCAGATGGTGATTGCAGCCATGAAATTAAAAGACACTTACTCCTTGGAAGGAAAATTATNTAGATACAAAATATATGAAATAAGAAAGCAAATAAAACTCTTTACTATAATTTCCATCCTGAGTATCATGTCGTGGTTGGTAGCATTAGGTGTGCATGTGTGCTAAGTCACTTCAGTCATGTCTGATTCTTTATGACCCTAGTCTATAGCTGGGCTCCTTTGTCCATGGGATGCTCCAGGCAAGTATATTGTCATGCCTTCCTCCAGGGGATGGTCCCAACACAGGGACTGAATCCAAGTCTGAAGTAGGGCTGAAAATCATACAACAAGATATCAATATCTTAATCAGTTGTTTGAAACTCACAGAAGAAGAAAATATGATTATTTCTGTATTTATCACCCTAAATAATGTAACTAAAAGATTCCGATATCCTTGACTACTCATGATCAATGAGAAAGACACCAATGTTGTAGAAAGAATATAGATTTTGAAATCAAAATTAGTAGATTCAAATCCTATTCACTAGCTTGGTCAAGTCAAAATTTTCAGAGCTTCAGAGCCTCTCTTCAACACACTGCAAAGCATGTGTAAAATATATCCATTCAGAAATAATGGCCATTTGAACTTACTTGACTGGAGAGTTTCTCTGTTTTTCCAAACTATGCATGACCAAATCTCAAGGCATAGGTGGATATATTTAGCTTAACACAAACTTTCCGTATGATTTTGATTTGCTTACACTTATAATCATTAATGAAAATCCATGAATCCATGTCACATATAAATATCTATGTTTCTATGACTGTTCTGTTCACAATGGTCATTGCATATAAATTATATGAACACTGGGTAATAGNAACTTTCCGTATGATTTTGATTTGCTTACACTTATAATCATTAATGAAAATCCATGAATCCATGTCACGTATAAATACCTATGTTTCTATGACTGTTCTGTTCACAATGGTCATTGCATATAAATTATATGAACACTGGGTAATAGTCAAAGTTTCTGCAGATGGAATCATGAGATGGATGTGAGGTAGCTAGCAGTTTTCCCTTTATATTGACAAACAGATGTAAAGGGGTCTCAAATTATAAAAAGCTAATTAGACTAGAATTCAGCAGTTCTAAAAACTAGCTTTTTACAGGAATCACCTGGAGTTTAAATATACACATACAGAATTCACAGAATCCTACTCTTAGAGATTATGATCATGCTGGTTTGAAGTAAGTCCAGTTATTTTTTAAAGATCCCCAGAAGATTCTAAATTGCAGTTATGATTGAAAAGCCTTGAACTACCTGAACTATATGATCCCTTTGACTCAGATTCCATAATTCCAGGAAAAATCCAATTTAAATAATCACATATGGTTCAAAGTAGGATTTACTTTACACTTTGTATTACTGCAGGGCAGGTCAAAGAACCAGTTGGTCAATAACACAGTGTTGTCTCACTGCACTTTTCTGGAAATGGTTTATTTACAAACACCTTTGCTATTTTACATTTTTGCCTGCCTGAGGCAAGATGGTGAGAACTTCTGGAATCCACAGGGAGATAAGAAAGTCTCTCAGGCATTATCAGAGTGGTTAATATATGACAAGCTTGCCATCTAGGCAAAAAAAAAAAAAACCACTAGAACAGAAATATTCTATCTCTCTTTTGTAAACAAGAAGACACATGATGGGAAGAATATATTAGTTCTTCAATTATTTATGTTGCATTACATATGTTTCTTTTACACAGTCCTACAAAATCACTGCAGATGGTGATTGCAGCCATGAAATTAAAAGACACTTACTCCTTGGAAGGAAAATTATGACCAACCTGCTGCTGCTGCTGCTAAGTTGCTTCAGTCGTGTCCGACTCTGTGAGACCCCATAGACAGCAGCCCACCAGGCTCCCCCATCCCTGGGATTCTCCAGGTTAGATAGCATATTAAAAAGCAGAGACATTATTTTGCCAATAAAGATCTGTCTAGTCAAGGCTATCATCTTTCCAGTGGTCATGTATGGATGTGAGTGTTGGACTGTGAAGAAAGCTGAGCATCGAAGAATTGATGCTTTTGAACTGTGATGTTGGAGAAGACTCTTGAGAGTCCCTTGGACTAAAAGGAGATCCAACCAGTCCATTCTAAAGGAAATCAGTCCTAGGTGTTCTTTGGAAGCAATGATGCTAAAGCTGAAACTCCAGTACTTTGGCCACCTCATGCGAAGAGTTGACTCATGGGAAAAGATTCTGATGCTGGGAGGGATTGGGGGCAGGAGGAGAAGGGGACGACAGAGGATGAGATGGCTGGATGGCATCACCAACTCGATGGACATGAGTTTGAGTGAACTCCAGGAGTTGGTGATGGACAGGGAGGCCTGGCGTGCTGCAATTCATGGGGGTGCAAAGAGTCGGACATGACTGAGCAACTGAACTGAACTGAGTTGAACAACATCATGAAAGAAAGTGAATGTGTCGCTCAGTCGTGTCCGACTCTTTGCGACCCCATGGACTATACAGTCCATGGAATTCTCCAGGCCAAAATACTGGAGTGGGTATCCTTTCCCTTCTCTAGGGGATCTTCCCAATCCAGGGATCAAACCCAGGTCTCCTGCTTTGCAGGAGGATTCTTTAGCAACTGAGCCACAAGGGAAGCCTTTCAACATCATACTACAAAGTAATTCATAACTAACTTTGTTTTCCTTTCTGGGTTTTCCTTTTTTTATTTGTCTTGTGATCATTTAAGTTAATGTATGAATTTTATGCTTCAGTAATAGAATGGAATAAGAAATATTTTTTTATATTTTCACCTATTTTATACTGTTGGGTGATATATCTAACAGATAATATCTGTTAGATCAGAATCTCCTTCATGCATCTTTCTTCTAAACAAACAAAAACAGAACATTATTGCTACATGTTTAAAGATTTCTGAAGACTTTTCTTGATCTGAACAAAGTTGATACCCTAGTATCATTTCCAAATGTTTCATAGTTTCTAGTCTAAAAGTAAAAAGTGAGGAAAATGACATTTCTTACCTATGAAGTTTAATGCAAACCCCAAACCTATAGCATATATTTTTTTTAAGATATACCACAAACTTTGCTGGCATTTGCAAAAATATACTTTAACACCATTTGTCTGTTTTATTTATGCTGTGTAAATTACATATTATGTTACATAATGTGTATAATGCTAGACCATGTAAAACAGTTTGCCAGATATTTCATACAGTGAATAGTCCCAAATTTAACATGAATCTCACATGAAGGAATAACTATTAGCTCATGCAAATATACTGACTAATGGTTATTTGATGGCATGGTAAAACTGGATTATCAGCCTACACAGCATCACTGAGCTAACCTGAGAGTATAAAAGTAGTACTATCAAAAAATAAATAAATAAATAAATAAGTTTTACACTCTGGGAAAGTCAACACAAAACCTCCCATGTCTTCCCAACATCTTCTCTACTAACTAAATTTTGTTTTGTGTATCCAAACATGTATATTTCTTAACATGCTGTCCTAAATAAGTACAAAACAAAGTATAGCACTGCAAGTCACTAAACTATTTGGCCTAATAGGAAACATTGTTAAAAGAAAAGTCTGTGTGTGTTTTCTTTAATTACAAAGACCCTATCTAATTTTAACTGCCTCCTTTTTTTCTTAATAATGAGCTGACCTTCTCTTCTCCTTAACCCTTTTTTATCAAAGCCATCTACACCCACTTTGCCTTCTGTTTCTCTAATCTGCAATTATTTATGTTTTCTTCATGCTGCTTTGTCCTCCATGGGAGCAAAATTGTATTTGGTGAAATATAGAGCTAATTATACCATGAACCCAGCAACAAAAAGACAGAGCAGATGTTACTTCAGACGTGCTAAAAGTCCTCATACTTAATGTGCATATAGTAAAACACTGAGAGGAATCGTCAAAAACAATATCTAATCAAGGCAGTTTTTAGACATGCAAATCTTTGTAACACCAGAATTAAATGGAGAAATTCTGTCAGTATTTCTGGAACTCACCATGTGCTTGCCAGAATAATTATATTAGGTAGTAATTTCTAATTAATATAATAAATGTGTGAGTCCACATTGTTTCTATCCCGGGGGGGTAAAAGTCTAGGGAGGCAGAAATGGAGATCATATGCTGTGAGTTAATAACACAACGCACAATGTTTTCATTGAGAATGTGTTTCCATGATGCCAAAATAAACTCCTTGAATGTTTGCAAGTTGACCAGCAAAATATATTTTATTCTCTTAATGCTTTCTTTTTATTCACAGTGAATCATTTATATCATCTACTCAAATCAGTTTCTCTTTGCTAACTTAGTATATTTCCACCTAAGATTCAGTTTTGTTTCTGTTTTTTAAATATGTGGGTACATAAATATGTCAGTGTAGCTATCATGGCACAATGGTTGCTTTTTTTGGCAAAAACTGAAAATAATTTTTGACTTATTGGATTTACATCAAAATTACTTGTCCCAAACAAATTCCCTCCCCATCCCCTCATTTCTGCCACTGTAACCTGTATGCAAATGGTAAATTACTCCAGGAAAATGAAAAATGCTTATCATGCTGTGTAGTGACTAAAAACAATTCCAAACGCACTGGTTTAAAGCCACTGTAAGAGGGCAGTATTTTAAAGGCACACTCCACAAAAAGAAGTGTGCCTACACCACAGGGTGTAAAGCCGCTTCTGAGATCTAAAACTTAGTGGGCTCAGCACAGGAAACCTCCCTCCTGGTGAGTGTTAAATGTGTTCATTGAGTGGCTGTGCTGGGCATCATTTTCAATGTTTATTTTAGGAAAATAAAGCACCTCTCTGCAAACCTGCGATAGTGTCACTGAAGAATTCCATCCTATTAAGAAGCGCATAACTTATTCTCCTTCCTGTTATATGCAAAGTCTAAAATAGAATAGTGTCTGGTTTACACAAATATCAACTTTTAAAACATTATACGTTGGCCAATTATAAATTGGATAAATGTTCTAACAGCCAATATTTTATATACATTTCCTATTGAAGGAAGTGCTTTGTATGTTGTAAGTAATACATTAGTCCAAAGTTTGTTTTAATCAAACTAAATTATATATGTGGCATACGCGATATATACTATGTCCAGTGTAAATAAAATTTTGAACATTATGTGTTGTTTCTTTATTATAAAGGAGAAAGGCTACTTGTATGTTTCAAAGAATGTGAGAGTAACTTTGAAAATCTTGATATTTCTATCACTGTCGAATATAACTGTTGAGCTTATATGTCTAGTCAATCTCTCTTCTAGTTAAGCTGTTATGTCAGATTATGAGGGAGCCGATATGATAAGTTCACAAAAATTGTCTGATGTAATAAATATATTTTAGAAAATTCTACTTATAAAGTTTAATGTTACCATATTCAATGAATATAAAATGCAATATAAAACAAATTCATGTAATTTAACAATCTTTATTGAATTTTTTACGCTTTATTTTCCAATTGGTTAATTTTTAATTTATTTTATATTTCGAGCAATACTCAAGAACCTGAATGTATAGTTAGGATAAAAACACTTATTGACTTGAGGAACATCAAATCAACTGATTATTGAGTTCAAATCAAATGGTTATTGAGTAAAATGAAATAAATGTTCTAAAAGACAAATAAACAAGGTGAATCCTTGAACTTTCCACAGTGGAACTTAACACCTTTGATATTCAATAGGCCAAATAGAACCACTGAAGACCGAGTGTTAACTGTAACTCTACCAACTTTGTTATCCACTCACTCAGAAGAATGGACAATTTCTTGAGAGGCCAAACTATAAAACACTACTTTGGAAAAGTAAAATATCTGAGTGCAGGAATTTTATTTTTTAGTTTCCAGTCATTTGGGCCCATTTAGGAATTAAGATTAATCAAGGTAATATAACCAAAATAAAAAAACAAAACATATTTTGCCCCAGCTTGATTTCTAAGCAGAAGTTATCTCAACCAGTAAAAGTCCACACCTTAGAGAAGCCAGGTGTCAAATGGCAGTGGAGCTGTTCACTCATTCAGCTCCTCCTACATCAAAGGCACTGTCTTATCATCTTTAACATCATATCCTGCTAATAAGTCAAAACAAAGGGACTTTCAAAGGAACTATTTTGCCTACCAGTATTTTAATCAAAATAGTAAACAGAAATACTTCCTTTGATTTCATTTAGTTTCACCCTTCATTGGCAAAGTAGTCTATAAATATAGACATGTATGAAGTGATATTTATGCAAAACAGCTTGAATTCCAGAACCACTAGAGATGTGACTCACTTTAATCAAATGCATTATATTAAAATGTTACCTAAGTAGTGGACCAATTTAAAACGTGATTGGATAAAAGTTCTGATTAACATGAAACATTTCAGGAAAAATCCATAGATGAGCATGCCTGTATATTAAGAGAATCTAGTGTTTTACATGTTTAATAATATTTGGTTCACTGAATCAATAATCATTTTTTAAAAATACTAAACTTCTACTACTTCAACATAGTCTTCATACTAGGAATATATACCCTGGTTTGAGTCATGCACACTTTTAATGCAGTAAGATGTTCGTTTTTGAAAGACATAAATAAAATAACAAGACTTGACATTTTTATTGCCATAGAAAATATTTGAGGATGACTATAATTTTACTTTTTGTAATCCCAACAAGGTTAGTAATTAGAAATGTATTAAAATTCCAGGAATTAAAACATTTGGTTTAGTGTAAATTGAGCATAACTTCGAATACATTAAATATATTAAAATATATTTTATAGTGTAGATATCTAGAAATGTATTAATTTCCAAATAATAACATATGTATTCCTATAAAATTCTCAAGTTTTTATCAAAGACATTTTCCCCACAAAAAAAGCTGGCTCACAGTGCATTAAGAGACAGATGCTTTATGACACTGTGAAAAATTAAGATTTGATTCACTGTTTTCACCAACTCTAAATTACACTTTCATTAATAAAGAAAACAAGTTACAAGGTCTTATTTTTACCCCATGCAAAGTCCAGAAAAGAAAATGGAGGAGGGAAGATGATAGACGCTGTCTTTCAGACTCTCATTTTCTGTAAGTGAAAGTGATTTTTGAACATTGCTGTTGAAGATAATACAAGGTACCAAACTGAAGAATATATGTGCTATAGGGACTGTGGATGTCTTCACTGTGTCCGATATCTAACACTGAGAGTACATTTTCAGACACAGTGATCAATAATGGTATTCCTTCAACTTAGCACTCACTTCCTTTACTAGTTTCAGTTCAGTTCAGTCGCTCAGTCGTGTCCAACTCTTTGCGACCCCATGAAATGCAGCATGCCAGGCCTCCCTGTCCATCACCAACTCACGGAGTTCACTNACAGTGATCAATAATGGTATTCCTTCAACTTAGCACTCACTTCCTTTACTAGTTTCAGTTCAGTTCAGTCGCTCAGTCGTGTCCAACTCTTTGCGACCCCATGAAATGCAGCATGCCAGGCCTCCCTGTCCATCACCAACTCACGGAGTTCACTTAAAGTCACATCCATAGAGTCGGTGATGCCATCCAGCCATCTCATCTTCTGTCGTCCCCTTCTCTTCCTGCCCCCAATCCTTCCCATAATCAGAGTCTAGTTTTCAGAGGTGGTAACTCTTCATGTGATATCAAAATAAATTATATTCTGTAGGATGATGAAATTTGTAATAATGCTTGATACATTATAGGCATTTTTATACTTATATATATAGAGAGAGGCAGAATAAAATTGAATGTAACTTTCAATAAAAATTATTTTTAAAATAGAAAGTAACCAAGATTTTGTTTAAGCTGTCCATTTTAATACTGTTTATCAAGTTTCTTACATGGTAAGAATTAATTCTTACTAAACCAGTTTGATAGAGCCAGTGCAATTAATTCACATTTTAAAAATAGTAAGTGTTAACCTCAAATTTATTCTCAGAAAATGCTCTACACTGGAAATATTTCCAAGGATTTGAGACTTTACAATAGGAGTATTTAAATGGTTACTGATATGACAGATATGAAAAACCTTCTTGATAGTGTGAATACAAAGGTATCAAAAGGTAGAATGAGTGTTGAATTTATGTTGTGGAAAATTGGTCCCAAGTTGGATTTCCACTTCATCAGAAAGCACTTTTGTCTTGTATGCAAACAGTTAATGAAGCATGCTAACACTGAATTGTTTTAACTAGTGTTAGAAATACTTCACCTTTATTCCTCTTTTTCCTTTTGGAAAGTTTTAATACTAACATAGGGAGACACCCTAAATTTCACAACCCAATTCAATTTTGCAGCTACAATGAAAGAATAACTATTCATGCTTTAAATATTTTCATTTATAAATTATTTCCTATTGAAAGGTAGCAAAAGAGCCATCAATTCTGCTGCACAATAATAAACGCATGATGAGAATGATCTAGTCATTACATTTTTATCTAGAAGCCTACCTTTAGTTTGAGTATTTTGAAGCAGTGAGCCTTTTGATTTAGTTTTTAAAGCCCCTGGCAGGTGGCAAAATTTTGTTCCAACAACATTCATGTGATTTAGAACAAAGGAATTCTTTCAAGAGGTTTGTGGTTTTACCTTTATACCACTTTCAAAGAAAATGAGATGATCATTTCTTTCACATTAAAATTAAAATAAACATAAGGGGTAGGAAAAATTACACATTATAGCAAATAATTGCACTTAAAAAAAGGGCTTTTCATAGATTTATTCAGATCATACTTTATACTCGTAAAAACAAAGTGTTCACCTGCATAACTTTTTCACAATGTGATAATTTAATCCTTACTTTGCATGTCTTCTATTTGATATTAAAAATTCCTATTTTATATTCAACTGTACAAGCTCATTACTGCTTTGTATAAAACATAACACCTTATATGCTTATCTTAATATAAGTGATTTAGGTTGTACAATTACTAACCCATGTAATTCTAAAATACTGAATAGTTTTTCTAAGTGCCTCAAATAAATGCATTTCTGACATAACTGTTACTTGAGAAAAAGAAAGTCTATAAAAAAATATTGCACTAAAGTATACCTGACTTTAAAAACCAGCTTTAATTTCAATTATCATTGAATATGAATAGCATTCATCTCTTAAAGTTTTGGTCACTGGTGTTTTAATTCTTTCAGAAAAAATAGTTTGATAAAATATTACTCTTTAAAAAATACTCATGATAAACTTATTTTACTACGTACATATAAAAATTATTTTTTTACCAGCAATAACATATATAGCCCTATTTCAGGGCCAGTAGAGAATAGTTTAAACATGATAAATAAGATGCCAACAAAATTAACAGAGCTTGTCAGGTGTGTCATTTCCAAAGAACATGGGTCATATAAAATTAAAGATTTTTTAAACAAGAAATTTTGAAAAGTATTGCATCTGTTCCCTCATTTTAGAAATAAAGACTCTGATGCCCAGAACTATTAAATGAAAAGCATTAACTCCATATCATGACACTCTCTTAATTTCCACATTCATGGGAAAGATTTCTATAATGAATCTGAAATAACTAACGTATTTGTAATAGATGTATTTCCTTTCTTCAAAAGAAAATAGATGTATTTGTAATAGGTTTATTTTATGGGTAAGATACAATCATGAATTTATCCTTAAGAGAGTTAATACTTAATTGAGAACAGAGTCACTTGCAAACCAGTTATATATACACTCCAGGAAAATATTTTTCCTGAAAAATATGACTAGCTGACATCATGTATACATCTAGCATTTACATAAGACATATTAGTTTCAAAATTTTTTACATTAAAATTTATTTCACCCATTTAAGCTCTTAACCAGATATCATTATATCAGTTTAGAAAAAAATGGAATATTTGGGCCTCACTAACAAGGTGATATTCAAAGAACGAGGGTGCCAATTCAGAACTTCTGGTTTTATAGAATAAATGCATCCCAGGTGACATTTCCACTCCAAGTTAGACTTAAAGAGAACATTTATTACCATATGGTACCTGGAAAATTCTTAAAAATAAACTTTATTCTCAGGTCTTCAAATATAAATAGATCCATTGAAATATTAATTTTTAATGTCTTAGTTTAGTTAAATAGTAAATAATATTTCAGATGAAGAATATGGTATATTTGTTCCCTTAATTTAACTTAAAATTTAATTATTCTAGAATCAATGAGAACTAAGCAAAGTGGTTCTTCAAAAGGAAAATGCATGAGCTTGAGTATCCCAATCTATTATTTTTTTTTAACAGTGATTATTTAGTAATCTCTACCACTAGGAAAACAAGAGCCTTTAGATTCATGGTCGATAGGGAATTTACTGAGTACACATCAAGGAATGTAAAAGCATAGTTTGGGGATATACAGGTACAAAGGTTTGGGCTGTAACCATATCTGTCTTTAAGAATACACTGTATAATTAAGGAAGATATGAAATAAATTATAATCCACATGCAAATTTAGACAAAAAAATCAAAAATTGAGTTTTTTAAAGCTTTATTTTAAACTTGAAAGGAGAAAATAGTCCTTTCTTTAAATCAGGTAACATTTTATAACAGATGTTAAGCAACAATACTATAATAGAGTTTATTCTAAGCCACAAAGGTCCATATTGTCAAAGCTATCATTTTTCCAGTACTCATGTATGGATGTGAGAATTGGACTATAATGAAAGCTGAGCACCGAAGAATTGCTGCTTTGGAACTCCGGTGTTGGAGAAGACTCTTGAGAGTTCCTTGGACTGCACAGAGATCAAACCTGTCAATCTTAAAGGAAATCAGTCCTGATTATTCATTGGAAGGACTGATGCTGAAGCTGAAACTCCAATTCTTTGGCCACCTCATGTGAAGAACTGACTCACTGGAAAAGACCCTGATGCTGGGAAAGATTGAGGGTAGGAGGAGAAGGGGATGACAGAGATGAGATGGTTGTATGGCATCACTGACTTGATGGGCATGAGTTTGAATAAGCTCCTGGAGTTGGAGATGGACAGGGAAGCCTGGTGTGCTGTAGTCCATGGGGTCGCAAAAAGTTGGACAGGACTGAGTAACTGAACTGAGTAACTGAATTGAAGTAAGTTATTATGCATCCAATCCTTGGATGAGAACCATGTAGACTAAAAATTAGAAATAATAAGAAACAATGTTCCTTTACTCTAGTTTGAAGACAAATAAATTTATGTAATATTAGCTACAGTGTTCGTAAACACAAGTAGTAAACTGAGATCTTCAGAAATTGACTTTTTATCTTAATAGAAAAATTCACATTATTAAAAATCCATTCTCATTATTAAGTTAGTAAAATAAGGAAACATTTTCATCTTGATAAATATACCTCAATATGCCCTTAGAGAATATTATGAATGAGAGAGAAATAAGAGACATACTCTGCTTAAATCCAAAATAAGAAACCAGTATTCGATTTGTTTTCAAAGACTGGGAAATTCATTCAGATGAGCTACCAAAATATAAAATAAAAGTAAGTGGCAAAACTGTCCTGATAGAAGAGAAAAACGTCCTGTATTGCAGTTGATATGATTGCCTTCCTAGAATTTCCAAGCTTAGGAAATGGAGTTTGGACAGCATAACATCAAGTTAGGAGTCTCTAAACTATTTTTAACCCTGGTGGCTCAGTGGTAAAGAATCCATCTGCCAATGTAGGAGACTTGGATTAGATCCCTGGGTCAGGAGGATCCCCTGGAGAAGAAAATGGCAACCCACTCCTGTATTCTTGCCTGGAAAATCCCATAAACAGAAGAGACTGGCAGTCTGCAGTCAGTCTAAGTGGTCACAAAAGAGTTGGACATGACTTTGCGACGGAAAGACAAAACCATTTTTAACCTCTAAATAGAAAGAGATGATAATACTTATCTGCTCAATTATTAAATGAGAGCAATCAACAAAGCAGGGATATTTGTTGTTTTATAAAGGCTTGCTGGAGAAGGAAATGGCAACCCACTCCAGAATTCTTGCCTGGAGAGTCCCAGGGATGGGGGTGCCTGGTGGGCTGCCGTCTATGGGGTCACACAGAATCGGACACGACTGAATTGACTTAGCAGCAGCAGCAGCATAGAGGCTTGCAGAAATTATATTCTGTTATGTTTTGCATTAGTATTCTACTGTCTTGAATATGAAAGTGATGACAGTGACATATTGACTATTTTACTCAAGGTCATGTTTTTTTATATCTCCTTCTAGAAATTAAAGATGTGGCAAAGATTATTTTCATTTTTTTTTAATATTTAGTCATTGGATGCTATCATATTTAAGAACTAATTCAAAAGCATCTCATAGTTGCCTAACACAGTCTTAAATACATATCATCCATGGCAGTCACAGAAATATACATGTATATGTACATCAGCATGTGTATGCACCAGTGAAAAGTCAGTCTGTAACACAAAGACAATTGGATATAAGTGCAATTTTTCAAGATTTTTTCAAATATGAGTATTTTATATTGATTAGAAATATTCTTGAATTTTGTTTGATAGATCTCTTCATTAAGCTGGATGGTTATGTTGTGAATATATTGCTTATTTGATAACAGTGTCAGCAAGAAACAAAAATATATTAAAAGGCCTCTCAACTGTCCCTAGAAATTCTGGTGCTAAACCTATCTGCATGAAGCAGATCAAGACAGGTCCGATACAAAGAAAACTTTGGAGAAGTTTTTAATTTCTGAAACATTTAATCCAGGTTGATGTGTTTTTTTGATCATTTGTTTAATGTGAAATAGGAGAGAAATCTAACCTGACAATCACTCTCTTCTCTCTCTCCATCTGACATCTGAGCCTCCTACACACAAAGCAAATCACAGGGAGAATAAGATTATGATGCAATGATCTCATTGTGAACGTTGCATTATGGCTCAGGCAGTACATAAGCAGTCCCTCGGCACTTGTGCTTACAGCAATTTGAATTTCTCTAGTAGCTCACTATGATTTATGGCATATTTCAGACTTTCTCGTCACCAAGGGAGAACACTGTCAAGTTCATGAGAGTTTTGCAACTAAGATAAAGGAGGGAAAAAAGACCATGCCGAATAAACAGGAATTTGTGTTTTGTTGAAATTTGGGCATTTAAAACTGAATTGGTTGTGAAATTGTCTTTGACAGTTGTTTTCAATATCATCTCATACATTGAACAGAAAAACCAGTGGTGTTTTAGTGAATCATCCAGGGGTTTATTCAGCTTTCAATTCACATGTAAAACACTGGTTTGATAACAAAAGTTAAGGATTTAGTGTTAATAGTAGAACAGACCTTCAACGGGGACTCATATAAAATTCTGCTGTCTGTCTTTCTTTGAAACTCCTGTTCTGGCAAACAGGTGGTTCCTTATACCTGCAGTATTTCATTTCCTCATACACAGCTGTGTTAGAAAATGTTTGATTTTATGAACCACATGCCAGACTTGGCAATATTTTTATAACAGACAGGAAAAAGCAAATTGTATTGCTTCATTTATTTTTCCTATACTAGCAATGTAAATTTTCAGATTTAATATCACATGCTTCCTTCATAGTCCACGTTTGTAATATAAGGAGCTGTTTCTCCAGAAATATGGACAATAGGATGAATTCATCCCTAAATTCACATGCAAAATAAAACACTGCTGATGAAAGCTCTTTTGCCTCCTTTTTATTATTATTCATAAAATTCCCTAGGTATGCATGGTGCTTTATAGAGCATATAAAAAGACAAGGTCTCTGCCACAAAGAGTTTATAGTATAATACAAGAAACATATCGTGTAAAACAGTTCAGATGTAGCAAAAACATATTATTGAGGGACAATTGTGTAAGGATGCATTCAAAGATAGCTATTAAAAAGGATATAGAGTCACAAATGATCTTTTTAATATATTTTTGGGACAATTTGTTGGACAAGGGTAAAAAATGATAGTGATAAATAATAAATTTGGTAGGATATCCACTCAAATTGTATTTTCAAATTCTCCATCATCAATTAGTTATGTCCACAAAAATTTAAATGCTTTAATATATTTTCTTTCAGAATTGCTCTCCTAGCTCCTTTCTCCATAATATGGAAGTTGATTTCGATGATTCACAGACACCATTTACTTATGTTATATTACGTGATCAGAGAACATAAATGGAAAACTTTTCATTGTGAGCCCAGTGATTAATCAAACTTAGTAAAGTAAGATGCATAAAGATTACATTGTCTCCAAAGTCACTTGAGATAGGTACTGGAAAAAGTAAACTGGAAATCATGTTTCTGAATTTCTAATTTAATATTTCTTAAAATGAACGAACCTCCTTTTACCTATCTTGATAACCTAGAATAAAGAACACAAACAGCAGACCCTACCTCCAGTTATACCATCTTAAAAATCACAAAATGTCAGGCAAGAAATTATTTCCTTTGAGATTCAATTTACTCATCTGTAAAGTGGAAATGCCAATAATGTTAACATTTTATGTCTCAGACTAAATGAAAATAAAAAAGCAGATTTGAAAATGAGAATAAAAACTTTCCATAATAAAACCCTAGAATGCCAATATTGAACAAAGTGCAACTTGAACCTATCTCTAAAACGGAGGAAATATTCTATTAGAATGTAGAGCAATTCCTTGAATAAAGAGAAAGTGAGCAGTAACAAGGATATGTATAAAAAGGTATTCTTGCCTAACTCTCAACCATTAAACTTTCATTTAGGAGGTTTCTTATTTTTTAAGTCTTGACTATTTATTAACATTGTTTTATTTATTTCTGTATTTGTATACTTTTAAACTTTAATAATGACTTTTTTAACAATGTGCTTACAAAATTTTTGACAACCTGACAATTAAATCTGTGAGCCAGCTCCAGTTCACTCCTTCCTGCTGCCCATACTCAGAGGTTTTGTATATCAAATGCGAGCTCCAGTCTTTTAGCTTCAGTGTCCCATAATTTTCCTCTTGGAAAATTTATGGAACAACCATATATTGACAGCATGTGCCAGTCAGTGTAGCCAAGCTAGCTGTGCCCTCAGGAAGCTGGTAGGCTCATGGATCTGGATGGACATGAAACAAACAGACTCACAAATGAAGATTTTATGAACTCCTCAAAGTGCTTACAGAAGGACCAGGGTGGTATGGAATGGAATGACTTGAGGGCAGAGTTGGAGAACTGACTTAAATTTAGCATGCAGGGAAGGACATTTAAGCAGCAACAGGAAAATGAATAAAAGTCATGAACAAACTGAAGACAGTCCCACCAGCCAGTGCTGGGGAAGGAAAATGTGTATGCTACATAGTTGAAGAAAAGCCAGTGTGTAGAGAAGATGAAGCAGGAAGAATAACTCAGAAGGGATTTGAGAGGAGAATTTGAATACATCCTTTATGATGTAGGGTCTTTCAGGCCACTAGAAGAAAGCTGAGCTTTACTCTAAGGAAAATAAAAAGCCAACGAAAAGTTTTTAAAAGACAAATTTTATGAATCAATTTATGATTGACAGTCATCACAGTACCTGTTATTAACAACGAGTTATGATTATTCAGTTGCTAAGTCATGTCAATTCTTTTGTGAGCTCATGGACTGTAGCCTACCAGGTTCCTCTGTCCATAGTATTTTCCAGGCAAGAATACTTGGGTGGGTTGCCATTTCCTCCTCCAGAGGATCTTCCCAACCTGGAGATAGAACCCCAACTTTCTGCTTAGCAGGAGGATTCTTTAGCTCGGAGCCACCTGGGAAGCCTCTCATGGACTGTAGCCTACCAGGTTCCTCTGTCCATAGTATTTTCCAGGCAAGAATACTTGGGTGGGTTGCCATTTCCTCCTCCAGAGGATCTTCCCAACCTGGAGATAGAACCCCAACTTTCTGCTTAGCAGGAGGATTCTTTAGCTCGGAGCCACCTGGGAAGCCCAACTTTTATAATGAGAGAAAATGATAAAAGGTAAAGAGTGAAATCAGGAAGACTAGATTAAGGGTCATTGTAGTGGCCTATGTTGGGGTGGGTGCTAGTGTGGGTTGCCCCGCAGGCCATGTGAAGAGGAAAATGAATCCTAGTAAGGACTGGAGGAAGAATAAACAGATATAGTGATGTATTACATAAGAAAGCAGATGCAAGACAGGGGCAGGGAGCCATGTTAAGAACGATTTCAGATTTTCCACAATTTAGCATGTGGCTTAAACGAAGTTTTAAAAGACTGTTATTTTCTAAATTTGAGGAAGACTGGCCAAAGTTGTACAGTCCACATTGGGCCATAACATTGTATTAATCTGCAATTCATTTCTCCTGGGAGGAATACTACAATTCTTGGTATGAATTTCAAATAGAAGCCTGCATGCCTACTTAGTCGCTCAGTCATATCTGACTCTTTGCAGCCATATGAACAGTAGCCCACGGGGTTCCTCTGTCCATAGGATTTCCCAGACAATAATACTGGCGTGGGTTGCTATTTCGTTCATCAGGGGACCTTTCTGACCAGGGATTGAACCAGGGTCTTTTGCATCGCATGCAGAGTCTTGACCATCTGAGACACTAAAGAAGCCCTTAGTTAGAAGTGTGTGTGGTATGGTTCAGTTGCTTCAGTCGTGTCCGACTCTTTGTGACCCTATGGACTATCACTTGCCAGGCTCCTCTGTCTATGGGATTCTCCAAGTAAGGGTACTGGTGTGAGCTGCCATTTTCTCCTCCAGGGGATCTTCCCAATCAAGGGATCAAACCGGTGTCTCTTATGTCTCCTGAGTTGACAGGCAAGCTCTTTATCACGAGAGCCACTTGGGAAGCCCTCTGAAGCCACCAGGCTGCCTACAAAAGCAGGCTCCTGCTCAGGACACTCTTGGCTGCAGAAGCAAACACACACCCAGGCACCCCAGCTCTGCACATGGCTCCAAAGCCACTAATGTATGAGCGCTGGATCCCTGCTCTGTGGGGGACCAGTGTGACTGGCTCTCACTGGCAGACTTGGAGAACATTGGAGGAGGGGGTTCTCCAGGGGAGAGGATATGCATCCTGACCAACCCTTAAATAGAAGAGGGCACTCCAGATCATTTAGAGCAGAGGATACAGTGTTAACTCTATCTATAAAATTTAATTAGTTTATTCACAATTTCCTATAGAATGAAAACCAAGAAAATTATATGGGTGGTTGACCTGCTTTGAATAACATTAAAAATATGTATAAATATATTACATACATTTATATTATATGCTGCTGCTGCTGCTAAGTCGCTTCAGTCTATATAATACGACAAGAGCAGTTCCAAGAAAAGGGAGGTGGAAATGAGTGACACAGAAACTATTTCTGGAATCCTGATATAAAGTCTAAGAACTGACACATGGAGGGAAGAAGAAGAAGAAGAAAACTAGGTAAACTTCAGTTATTGTGCTTCCCTGGTGGTTTAGATGGTAAACAATCTGCCTGCAATGTGGGAGACCCAGGTTTGATCCCTGGGTTGGGAAAATTCCCCTGGAAAAGGGAATGGCTACCCATTCCAGCCATTCTTGCCTGGAGAATCCCATGGACAGAAGAGCCTGGCAGGCTACAGTCCATTGGGTTGCAAACAGTCAGACATGACTTGAATGTGAATTATTATATACTCTAAATGTGATACTGAAAATAGATAACAGTGAGAGCAATAAACAAGAGAAGACATTAGTATACAAATGCCACATTCAAAAATTCCTCTCATAATAGAAGAAAACATTTGCATCTATCAATTACTAAAATAGAAATAATTTTTGAAATTAATTATAATTAAGATAAGCATTTATCTCCAACTAAAATCACATACCATAAATCAAAGAGGTAAATGTGAAAATTTCTACACATAAACCTTAGGAAATATTCTAAAATGATATATTTTAATATAATTCCTTATTCATGGTAAACATAAAGAAACTATAAAATTTAAACCATGAAATCATGTGTCTTATTGCCATGTCTACATGTAGAGTCAATATTCAATTTAAATTATAAATAAAATATAGCTTCCACTTAAAAGCTTCAAACTTATTTTCAATTCATAAGTATAGGAACAATTTAAACCACTTTTGCACGTTATTTTATCTATCAATAGTAATTAACATAGACTTAATCTGCCTAATGTTAATGACCACTGTTCTTCCGTAAATCCCAGTTAAACCAAGCTTATTAAGGGCTAATTAAAGGAAGTCTTATGTGCACTGAATAAAGTAATGTCTGTTTTTAAAGTTGGAGTATATATTTTGTCTGATAAAATGAGACAAAACTTTTCGATTAAAAGTTTACAGGCTGATTATTGATTTCTTAAAAAAAAATGCCAAAGAAATAACTGACAACTTCGTTCTTCCTATCTGTATGTGCTTTTTACTGGTGGAGCAATATGATAGTATATTTCCTGAACTCAACACTAGCCTCAGATTGCTCCAAATAATCAATAAACACCCTTTGGATATATTCAATCAGGATCAACTAGTGATAAGTGAGGAATGTTGAAGGCATGCAGAGGAGGGATTAGGGTTTCAAATAATGCCAAGACATTAGAAATATTTGTAACTCCCAACATTTTAAAAGTATTTGTATGTATGTGTGTATACATGTGTGCATGCACTTTATTATGTTATTTCTATTTTCTAATTAATAAACTTTAGTGCTTACAATGTGTCACATTGTGTTTAATAACTGTTAACAATTTAACCCAAATAATCCCTGAGTCTTATGAAATATTTTTAATTAGTACAGTTATAATATAGATGAGAAATTGAGACACAAAAATGCTAAGATTCCAAAAAGTCACATGAAGAACAGAAAGAGCAGAGCAATACTTTATACCCAGGCAGTTAGGCACCAGATGTTGTGATCTCAACACTAAACACAAAGTTGTGTTGCCTCTAAGTTTTCACTTCAATGTTTTCTCTCTCTCTCTCTCTCTCTCTCACACACACACACACACTTCTTTCTCTCTTATCGTCTCTCTGCCTCCATCCCTGCCAATGACATCTTTTGAGGAAGCAGCAGTAAATATTATATGTTACTAACAAAGTTTGGTGCAGTTTTAGGACTGACAGAAAAAAAAACTGGCATATCAATAGAAAGCTATAAGCATGAAAATTAGGTATACACAAAAACTTAGAATTTGAGGTTAAATATGACTATAATGTGAAATTATCTGTGGTTTTAAGAAAACAAAAATGATGTCGAACTCCATTACATGAGGGATGTTTTTTGGTTTTGTTTTGCTTCAATCTAAATTGACAAAGAATGAGTTCTGAATAGTGTAAGACATATATATATATATGGATGGATGTGTATGTATGTGTGTGTGTGTGAGAGAGAGTATGTGACATTTACATGTTTGTTTTTAATACAGTTTTATAGTTCAAATTTGGAGATAAACAGATGTGATTTTGGTACTGAGGGACAACACTGTCATGCAAATCTACTTCTTAGATGCAACTTGTGGCAGGTCATAAATTATTTTGACAAATTAGGTAAGATTGTCTACTGAATGACTTCCTTACCTGTTTTTATCAATTTGTTTCTTTTCTACTCATTGCTTTTGTCACCTTTATTTCTCAACTTTAGTGATTTATAGCCTACTAATCAGAATCTCTGGTTATTGACTACATGTAAAACTGCCTGCACCATATAAGTCTATGATATGGAAATTTAAAGCCACAAATCACTCTAGATTCTTGGGAGAATAAGTAGATGTTACGCAATTATGTTACAGTCTTCATTTCAAAAAGAAACTTTTACAAATAAATGACTCATTTGACAGACTGAACTTTGAAATATCACAATATTGTGCTGAATTACAAAAGAGAAAATAACACACAATAATTGAAGACTTAGAAGAATAAAATAGTTACAAAGTAGCCTACTACTCTGACTTAGTTAAAAAAAATACCTTATGACAAAATTAATATCATTAGAAAGCAGTGATCTAAATAAACTTGTATATGCAGTTCTGTATAAATTTATCTCATCAATCACAGGAAGTAGGTTTGGTACTATAAAGAGAAGATATTACTAGCAACATTTTCAATCACAGTGCCATATATCCAAAAGCAATCAATAAAGAAACATACAGGAACTGACAAACAACTAGTCAATGGAATCATTTTTCCTGAAATATTTAGCAATAGCCTTTTAAAGTAATTGCTTGTGGTCAATGCTACTCATATTTTGGGCTGCTTGCTTGTTAAAATAGAATGGATACCATGTCCATTAATTTTTTTGGCTGTCAAAGGAAGTTTTTCACATCTACAATCAGCCACAAGGAGGGAAAAATCATCTTTCTGTTAATTTTACCAAACAAACTTTGAGGATCAATAGATTTTTTTTAAATGAGGGGGAAGAAAAAAAATTATTTTTTCAAAAAAAAAATAAAAGATACATATTTTTTGCTTATCCATGTCTTAACAATTTCTCTCAGGTTTTGCTAAAGTAAAAACACTTCTCATTTTCAACTATTTTGAGAATTTATGTCTTTAAAAAAAAAACATTTCTGTTGTGGGTTCAATATCAACATAGATTAAGCCAATTATGGAACACATCTTTCTTAGTTGATGGGAGAACTTAGAAACTGCTGAGTTACACTTTGTGGTAAACATTTTGGAACATTGCCAAAGCTGTTATAAACATTTCTGAGCTCGCTTTTCCAGGGAACTCTTTTAAAAATCAATTAGAAGTTAAGTCTTTCAGTGCTAGTGTTTTAAAATGTCAAGCTTGTATTACTTTTTGCCTTGTTGTGCATCAATGGCAATATTTCAAAACCTGTATATTAAATTGATTATATTCTATAATTAAGCCATTAAAGGGGGTGAATGTACAAGTGTTCTAAAATTCACACCACAGCAGAACTGGCTTGCTTTTTTCTTTCTTTTTTTTTAATAAGCCCAATTAGGTAAAAAGAGGGAAGGAGAAAAAGAATGCATGAGGTAAAAAGAAAGTATAAATGGCCATTCAAATTTTATTTTTTACAATGTTATCAAGTATATTATTGATCTTGAAAAAAAACTTCTGACCATTACAAGTCAACAGGTTAAAATAATAAATGCTTTATTTATGATTCCTAAATCAGGATAAAGCAATCTATGGACATTGGCAGAGGATCAGTTATAAGTCTAAATTTACAAAGAGAGATCTATTTAAAGATTAATTACAATCAAGACTACATTGCATTTATTTAAAATATATAATATGATATTAGATGAATGCTTAGTATGTGTGCATGTTTCAGTATGTAGGCACTTATTTAATCTTTTTATTAAGAGGGGATATTGTCAGTTTTTCAAAGTAATATCAACTTTTCATGCACTAAAAACTAGTTAATTCTGTGTTATATACAATGATGTTATAGAAAATAATATATTTTATGAAAAATAAGATTAAAATTCTTAACTATCTGAAAGTGTATTTCTTTTCTCTACAAATAAATCACAAATTTAGTGTAGAGAGCAAAGGATTAAAATTCCTCATGTATGTGTAACAAACACATTGATATTAATTGGTTTGTCCTTTCAAGTTGTGTTTATCTCTTCATTTCCATCACAGTTTCAAAGGTCACTCCATTCCATTTATAAATCCAATATGACAGAGATTAGTAAAAGCAAAAAGCAACAACTAAATGAGCACATCATCATGCAATCACACATCTCACAATTCATTTATCCAATTAATAAAAAAAAATACCATCAAATGCTTTGTGGTGAGTTTTTTCAAAGCATCAAAATGGTTCATGTCAAAATAACTTAATCATCAACATTTACATTCCACTGGTATAGCAAAGGTAGAGAAGCTGTGAAATTATACCTCAGTAGAAAGTTAGACAAATAAGTATTTCTATATTTTTCCAAAATAAAATAATTAAAATATATTTATATATTTAACAAATTCAACCTGTAGTAGTAGTAAGTTAATGAGAGTTTCTTATGAGTTGAAATATATGCATACTTGTGTGTATGAGAGTGCACTGGAGTGAGTGTGTGTGTGTGTGTGTGAGAGAGAGAGATCTAGCTATTTAATTGCTAAAGTCATGTATTATCTAGAAGAGGAATTCAAAGGACTGAAAATAGTGTTATCACTTACTAAGAGATACAAGAAATTTTCTAATTTTGATGCTTGTTTTGATATATTTATTTTATTTCATTTATTTTTTTTTTTAGAGCTTCCATTTTACTTTATTTTACTTTACAGTACTCTATTGGTTTTGGCACACATTGACATGAATCTGCCATGGGTGTACACGAACTCCCAAACATGATTTATTTTAAAAAGGTCCTAGAACCTGGCCTTTCCCCTTGATGTAGGCATAGGCTTGGACAGTGGTAGGTATATAAAGTTTCCCTGGTGCCTCAGATAGTAAAGAATCTGCCTGCAATGCAGGAGACCTGGGTTCTATCCCTGGGTTGGAAAGATTCCCTGAAGAAGGGAATAGCAACCCTCCAATATTCTTGCCTGGGAAATCCCATGGACAGAGGAGCCTGGCGGGCCTCAGTCCATTAGGTCGCAGAGAGTCAGACGTGACAGAGTGACTAAAACTTACTTAGGTGTGTAAAAGCACAAGAAGAGACTAAATACCTGCCATGTGCATCAAAACTGGCAACTCTAGGAGGCTGACCTATAGATTGCTGCTGCTGCTGCTGCTAAGTCACTTCAGTTGTGTCCGACTCTGTGTGACCCCATAGACGGCAGCCCACCAGGCTGCCCCGTCCCTGGGATTCTCCAGGCAAGAATACTGGAGTGGGTTGCCATTTCCTTCTCCAATAGATTGCTAAAGGAAGTCATTTTAAAACAATTTAACTGCCTTTGTAAGCTTCGCATTTTTAACCTTGATGTTTCCCATAAAGTGAATATTGAACATATATTGTCAACATAACTACTGTTTTAACAAGTCTCACTCCAAAAATATAGCTGGATTATCCAATTTTCAAAGATGAAAGTGGAAACACTGGAAAAATGCAAGCAAAAGCAAGACAACCCAGAAAGCAGATATCTCAGAGGACCCTGTAACACAATTTCAGCATATAGACAAATCATAAAGATAAAGCGATTCATTTCCAAAAATCAACTATAACACAGTGAACTAGTTAGCAGATTATTTACAAAAGATTGAAACCTTTCTTTCTAAGAGAAACACAAGTGAAATTAAAACAAACTGAAATTGGTTTCAGAAATCCCCCATCTCTACTGTATGGATTTCTGTCTCATGAAACATTAGAAGGTCATAGAATCCTAAGGCAGAGTCAGGAATGTTTACAAGGCCACTGGATTTTGAAGTAGACTTGAATCATTCAAATGGCATAGTGCCTGAGCAGAAACTATCAATCACTCCATTATATTTAATAAAGTCATATTTCTCTTATATTTTTATTAACTTATGCATTATTATATCGGGGAAGGCAATGGCACCCCACCCCAGTACTCTTGCCTGGAAATCCAATGGATGGAGTAGCCTGGTGGGCTGCAGTCCATGGGGTCACTAACAGTCGGACAGACTGAGCGACTTCACTTTCACTTTTCTCTTTCATGCATTGGAGAAGGGAATGACAACCCACTCCAGTATTCTTGCCTGGAGAATCCCAGGGACGGGGGAGCCTGGTGGGCTGCCGTCTATGGGGTCACACAAAGTCGGACATGACTGAAGTCACTTAGCAGTATGCATTATTATATAATGGTGTGTAG
>SJYX01017981.1:33680-83680 GCA_006410675.1 Oreotragus oreotragus | reverse complement strand
TTATCCTGTTATTAGTTGGAGCAAGCAATATTAAAACCAAAACATTAGGTTAATATTTTCTAATTAGTTCTTAAATGCCCATATAAATTACATAAATTTTATGAGAAAGAAACAGCCACTACTCAAACCGTAGAAAAAAAATCTCTGTATTCTGCTTACCTACAGCATATAATACATTGACTAATTCATACAGGAAACTAGTGTATATTATTATTCATACTCTAATCATTTTATTTACATATTTGGAGTAGAGTCAGAAATACATGCTCAGATATTCTTAAGTGGTGCATTTTTCCCATAGTCCCCTGTTATGATCACTAATGTTTTTAATCTTCTGTATGTGCAATAAAGATGTTATGTTACGTTATGCAAGAAAATGCAAACAATGCAAAGCACTATCTAGAAAATCATGAAGATGAGCCTAATAAAATGACTAGTTATTACCACAGGATCCTTTTTTATTCTTATCTTCCAAATAAGTATCTTCCACCCTTATCCATCATAGGTAATGGTTACATGATCTGCCTTTTTTGGGAAACATTTAAGTTGTTTCAGTTTTGTGTTTGATTATAGAAATCACTGTAAAAATATAACTTCTTGCTTTTGATCTTCTTCTCAGGTTTCAAAAATGAAAGTATTTTAGAGCCAAAGGCTAAGTGGGCGTCAACCTCCTTATTTATTAAATAAGAAATCTGAGAAATTGAGAGACCTATCTAAGTTACTTATTAGCAATGTTATTGATAGAAGCTAAATCTTCTGACATATTTTGCCCTTTGCTTCCCATCTCAGCTTTTAGAAGCATCTAGAAGGACTTGTTTTGATCAGACTATAAGATTTTCAAACGATAGTTTGTCTTAAATTAGCTATTTATTCTTTGCATTTTCACATCAGATTACCTTATTTAAAATATTTCATGAAGAAGAAATGAAAGAAATATTAAATATTTAAGAATGCATTGAAAATTATGAAAGAGTAGGTTACTACTTTTTAGTTTTTTATTGTTGGAGTAAACAACTTTGTGGGGAATGTCAGGAGATGAAGACATCTTTTACATAGGAAATGATGTGAACCATATGGCTTATTCACCATCTACTGAATTACAAACCATGGCAGTTCCTACACTTTTAGGAGATGCTTATGTGGTCCTTCCATTAAAATTCCACTAATGTGACATTTGTGAAAAGGTTTATGTTTGGACATACTTTCCTCACCATGTGAGAAGCCACAGACAGCAAAGGCATTGATTAAAAGTGTTTATATATAAATTGAAAGCTATCAGTTCTAAAATATTTCTCATTTCATGTGTCAGTGTTTTTTGGTCTTTTAGGGAAGTCTTGTCTGTTTCCATGTTTACAAGACTCTGGCTGTTAATATTGTTAAATTTTACTCATCAGACAGGAAGAAGGATCTTAGCAATCATTGTTAGGAAAAGAAACATTAAGAAAGTTAAAAAAAAAAGTTCCACATTTAATCTGTTAAACAATGGCAAATTTCTTATGAATCACTGATACTGTAATTGAACTGGAGACATTTTTAGAGCAAGCTTGCTTTGGCTTTTTCACCCTCCGATTTGGAATCTGCTCACAGTACTGCCAGCTTAACCAAAAAGGATTAACTCTCATATCCAACTGAGAACACAGATAATTCTCAGTAATTGGTAAAAAATGAAGATGAATGGGGCTGAGAGATAAGGAGCAATTAGCTCATCAGCAGTTACAGCTGTGCACTCAATCCGGATCCATCTCTTGAGTCTCGGCCCCTTTTAAAGAACCTACACAGAAAAAGCACAGGACACCCCCTCCCCGAAAAATTGCTATACCTGCCCATCATTTCTCGAGCCTTCCATTCTATTTCCTTCCTATACAAAGACACCTGTCACAGCATGCTATGTAAATTACCACCTCTCTCAGGACCTATGTCTAAAGCCAATCTTCTTTTTAAACTTTTTTTATAACAGAAACCAAATGACTACTGTAGACACTCTTAAATTCCCTGTCAATCGTTTCATTACAGCAGCATCATCTGTTTGAAAATATAAGCAATTCCCTCATCTAATTATAGGAAGGATTTGAGGTTCATTAACATTGCCAGAGCAGAGAATCCAGCATGCGACTTCAGAGCTCTGCTTGGTGGCCTGCGTTCTCAGTTCCCTTTTATTTGCTTTCTCAAGGTCTCCAAGACTTTTTCCTGAAATCACAATATTAACTTTGCCTTCCAAATGGACATGTGAGATAGAAGAAAGGAAATGACCACAATGCAAAATATTTTATTTCTTCAAGACTAGCCAAAAAAAGTTAAGGGGATGGTCAGATGGGGAAGATAATTTTATGATCTATCTGCCCAGCTTTTTTTTTTTTTTTTTCAAGGTCTCCAAGACTTTTTCCTGAAATCACAATATTAACTTTGCCTTCCAAATGGACATGTGAGATAGAAGAAAGGAAATGACCACAATGCAAAATATTTTATTTCTTCAAGACTAGCCAAAAAAAGTTAAGGGGATGGTCAGATGGGGAAGATAATTTTATGATCTATCTGCCCAGCTTTTTTTTTTTTTTTTCTTTTCATCACTGTTTTGTTTGTCAGTTGGTGGACAGAGGTAAGAAGTAAGGAATACCACTGAAGAACACACAGCTGTTTAATCCCAAACTCAAATCCTTGTTTTTACTTGAAACTCCTATATGCTTTTAACTACTGAGAATTTGGAAAATGCAAACAAATCCTACATTTCAGGCATATGAAATGTGTTCAGTTTGTGGATCACTGCATTAGGGTATTCTCGTCTACTTTCCATGGTGTTCAGAGGAGAAACTCTGAAGTCTTAAGATTACTTCACTTCCTCAAAGAAATAACAGCAGTTTGGGGTTATGACTATAGTTTAAACAATAAGATTTTCTTGGGACATCTGTTTTGAGATCACATTTTGAATAGATATGAACTCATTTCCTACGAAGCAAGCAATCTACTATTGTTGATAGCTGTTTACCAGTTCTGTGAGTCAGATATTAGCTGGTGGCAAAGGTCCCTCTTAAATCCTCCTGTATTCTTTAAACTGTGTACATGGTGTTTTCCTTAAATAAAATGTTAAGAGAAGTAAAAATCCAGTCTTTTCCTGTCTCGTGGTAAATTATAGTCCACAAAAGCTTGTACTTGGAAATAATATTTAATGTATTTATATTTAAAAGAGTCGTTTCCTTTGTTGTCATTAGTTAAGGGAGTAAGAAATTAGGTTTAGCAAGTATGTAAATAACAGAGAAACTATTAAGAGATGCTTACTATGTCAATATTTATATAGCATTTAAAAACTAGAAGTTAAATTAAGTTTCCTTTATTTAGATTAAATCGATTGTGATTAATTTAGTATCCTCAAAAATGTGCATGATGCCAAAAAAAAAAAAGATAAGTAGATAAAACACAGCTACAGAGACTATGAAATTGACCTTGGGTTCACTGGTTTTAAATTCTGCCTTTCCAATATCCCAGTCCCAATTTCCAAGCAGCATTTTTTAAGATGGTTATGTAGATCAGTCCTTAAAGCAAAAAAATAGCAATTTATCTGGTCTGTATGTTGTGGATAGTGTTGCCACTAAAAAGAATCCAGGACATTTTTCCTTCTTATCTGCAATGTAGCTTATATCAGCCAACCTGTCACAAGATAGTACTTGATATAAACAAGAGATTGCAAAGACATCTCAGTAATCAATATCAGGATGGCTACAGTATGGAAACCCCAACCAGTGCATATCATTTGTCTCAGCATCTATTTCTATGGCCAAATGAAGCATTAATTCAAATCATAAATCTATGGTGATTTAAATCTGGGAATGAGCACCTGCCTGCTTTAATGATTTATTTTGTACATTTCAGTAAGCAGGAGATTTGTCCATATGAACTGACAGGTCACCTTCAGATGCCAGGAGCAGACTGTTTATCACCATGCAGACTAGCATCTCATCTTAGCAAGTAAATATTAAACTAAAAGAATCCAATTGATTGTGGATGAGGGAGAATGGCGACACGGCCATATATTTTACTCAGCCTGCCGATGCCTTACTCGGGTCTATCCTAAAGTCCTCACTTCTTCCTAAAGTGATCATTCTGTTGGAAAAATGTGAGCTCAAGGTTACCAAGTAAAATTGGGATGTAAAATAATTATTTGTCAGTGTCACAGGTTTCTTCAAACACCTTTTTTTTTTTTCTGGCTAATTTTTGCAAATCGTATTAAGAACTAGAGACACTCATCTATAATAAAAACATCCCTCACCTCACCAAGCCAAATTAAACCAAGCAAAAGGAAAAAAAAATAGCTTTTTTCTAGGGCAACAAGGATTTTATTTACAACCAAGAGGGGGCAAAATAGAGTGTTTCTACATACAGATACCTGAAATGTTTAACAGAACTTGTGAGACAGATGAGTAGAGTACAAGGGAAAAAAAGAACCTGACTTCAGAAATGCCAGTAGATTTGGGCAGGGCTGAGAATAACAGTACATCATTTAAGTAGCACCTCTCTGAGGGGTTTTTCTACTTCAAAGGGCTGATAGATTCATGAGAGCAAGTACATTTGTATCCTGAAATATAAAGCTTCTGAGATTCTTGGGATTCCTCCTGGAATTCATAGGCTTCCATACCACTTCCTAAGCGCCTCCTGCTAACTGATGCTCCTGGGGATCCACCATATCCTGTTATGACTGTCTTACTTAACCACGTCCCCCATTAGACTGCGTGCCCCGTGAGTGTTGAGACTATTAGGATTATTTTTGAGTCCCTAGAATAAGCTAAAATCAAACACACAACAAAATCCAAATGATGTCACAGATGCCCCCAAATTTCCTCACAGGCATGAAGCTTAACAAATAATACCTAGTAGAGAGCATAGGAAAACAGGAGGAAACAGTTGATGGCTGTAAAAAGAGGAGGAAGGCGGTTTTCAGGAGGACAAGCTGGAAGAAATAATAACAATAGCAAAAACAATACCCACACAACCAACTTTACACATGACCAAAAGTGTGATAAACAGACATTGTAATGAATAAAATGATAAACACTTGACAAATATGCTTTCCTTTAATTCTCATGATGTAGATACTATTTTTTATGCCATTTTTCAGATGTGGAATGTAAGGCTCAGAAAGTTCACATAACTTTCCAAAGTCACATAGCAGTTAAGAAGTGTTTAATAAGTCATAGTTATTAGACACTTACCAAAAGGTAGGCACTGTCCTCAGAAGCAGAGGAAACTGTGGCCCATTTTTAAGCAACTACTATGATCTATGCAAACTCAACTCCCCCTCACCATTGCCCTGTACCTTCTCCCGCTCTACCCACTCCCTGTTCCAAACTCTGTTTCCCTGATCTCCAAGTAAAGAAGTAGGGAGCAAGAGGTATGCTCCAGAAGAATAATAAATGAAAAATCATTAGAGGATAGTGGTATGTGAGAATAGAAGAAAAATGACAGTGATAACATTTTGCCCCCAAACAGCTATAGGTATATAACACACATGATCTATGTGCCTTAGGGACTAATGGTAGCACTAATGTTAACACAGTCTCAGAATATTAAGACCCTCTAGGAAAATTCAAATAAATATCCATTTCTGGTTCAAACTGGATGATATGTGTCAAAACTAAAAAGCTATATAAACTGGCAAGAAAATACCTTAATGGAAGAAAAGTGACTTCTTCAAACTAAAACACAAATTTAAACTTATTCTTGTTTAAGTCATTATGATAGTCTAGGTATCCAAATGATTATGGTAGGCACAAGGTAATCAGAAAGCAAATGTTATTTCATAATATTAAATGTTAAGAGTATGTCAATGCCTAATTATGTTCTCTTTATCTTATGCCTATTGGTTTCTTCAAAGCCAGTTTCTGCTCTGCTGCTCAGGAAATTTGACAGAGGTATAAAGTTTCAATATATTAAGTGTTATTACACTAGCTAACTTAAAGATCCCTCCTCACAACACCAACTACAAACAATAAACCGCACTGAAGTCTTAACTCTCCTAAAATTTTGAAAGCAATCCAAATTATGTTTTGGAATTACAAGTATGGTTTATAGTGGCTAATTACTTGTTTTAAAAGTGTTCAAAAAAAAAAAAAGACATATTTCCACAAAAATAAATGTTAACACTTTTTAAATTGTTGCCAGTATACTGGGTATAAAGTGATAGCTCTTTGTTACCCTAATATTCATTCCCTGACAACCAATAAATTTGAACATGTTTTCTTGCAATTAAAAAAAAAAAGTGTTCAATTTTGCTTTATTTTATCGGTCACACTAAAAGACCATTATGCTAAAACTGTGTGCAATCAATAGTTTTCAAAAGATAATGATAGTTTTTCATTTTACCTCAATAGTTTTTAACTTTTAAAAGTTTAAATTGAAGTATGTAAACTATAATCTAAACAACCCACTGGCCTCTGTCTTCTTAACAGAAGCACCATAAATGTGAGCATTGATGTTTCCTTTAGTTCTTTTCCATTTTTGTGCCATTCTTTGGTTTTCCTACACATCTTTCCATCCTTCTAGGTATGGCTACCACCTTCTTTATCATTTTAAAATTACTTCTTAATATGTTACTCATATCTAGCACGTGATCTCATGAACTGTTGTGAAAATGATTACCACTGAAGTCCACAGCATTCCTTCCTACACCTATACCTATACATCAAGGAACTGAAAGCAAGCAGATACTGATTATTTAAAGAGATAATCTGTTAAAATGCAGCATAGACAAGAAAATCTAATTGAACCGCCAAACCTATTGCCTCCCTCGTGAACATATATGCTGGATATAGTCTCCTGTACATATCTTGTAGCATCCAAATTTTTCCTGTTACATTAAATTTTGAGCATGATTTCTATATTTGAAAGAAAAATAATTTGGTGAAGATAAAATGTTGTATCTAAAAAACAGAAATACAAAAGATATCATCAATAAAAATATAGCCCTCACTTGAAGTTTACTGACAAAATGAATTACCCAAAAGAATTCTGCAAAGATAAAGTTGTTTCTTTTATTTTAAAGAGTGGCTATTAATCTTACTTTTCTCCACACCTCAAGAACAAAAAAGATCAAATTAAGAAATTGAAGTGACATAGTTTAAATAAGAGAAATTGATAATGGTTGTATACAAAAAGTATTAATTATCAGCATAATTTTTATTCTTGGCAGCCAGCACATGAGAAGGTAAAGTTTATGTTTTGCTGCTAAGGCACATTTCTTCTTTGGTAACCAATGAATTAAAATTTAGTAGTGTGTGGCTTTGTAAATGTTCTTCTGTCACCTTGTGTATAATCAATTATTTCAAAATTCTAACTAATAAAGCTTATTTGTATTATGAAATATGTTAACTAAAATCTTATAGTTGGAGTTGCAGACTTAAAGTTAATTCTGACATTTAAAAATAACGTTGTCAATTATTTATTTAGAATACATGTTGTTAGGCTAATTGGTTTCTTCAAAAGGTACACCATCTTCAAAGCTAAAAGGAACAAATTCTTGAATGGGTAGCCAATAGCTAGGTTCTGTAAAAGAAAATCACTTAGTAACAAGATGATTACAGTAAGTTTCATTGAACAGAAAACTTACCAACACTTGAATTCATGTCCCCATTTTCAGAGTCTGCTCCATGTTGGCTATTACTGGCGTGATAGTTGCTCATAGCTTCTAATTTGATTTTTTTCACCTTCATTGCTTCGGCGATAGCTGCATTGGTAGCAGCGGCAGCTGCTGCAGCTGCTGCTGTCAAACCTTTAAAGAATAAATTAAAAATGAGGTAATGCAAATTCTGATTTTTTGCATAAGAGTTCATGTACTTTATACAACACATACACAAATATACTGGAGTATCTGATTTCTTTATGCAATACTCTCATATCATATATTCATTCCCATTGAACCAATGACAGAACATTGATAGAACGGACAGAATGCTCCCCAAACTCCCACATCAGTACTAGGAGAAGGATAATTCATACGTAGAAGGATAATATAGAAATAAAGCCAGAATTCTCTCTCAAACAACTCCATCTGAATATGTCATTCCCTCCCTGCTTCCAATGTTGTCCAGCTGCCTAATGAGGGCAAAAATATAACCTGCTTAAGAATTCACCAAGCTTTTCACTAGACCTGGAAAGCTAGCTAATCTCCCTAAATCTCCCTGTTCTCATGCCTCACTCCCCCTATGTTGAACTTGTCCCCAAGGCCCACACGCGCTGTGTGTCTTCAAGCCTGCACTTTCTCAGAGACCATCGAATGTCCCAGATGACTCTTCGGCTGCTCATCCTCCAGTATTCTTAATCCCAGAGTCGACCCTTCCCATCACTACGCCATGATATTTATCCAAACAGTTTGTCTCTGTTCACTCAGAAAATGACAAGTTAAGAGTGATCATGAGGGCACTTCCCCGGTGGTCCAGTGGTTAAGAATCTGCTTGCAATGCAGGAGACAGTGGTTCGATCCCTAGTTAAGGAACTAAGATCCCACAAACTATGGAGCAACTCAGCCCGTGTGCGGCATATACTAAGCCTGCACACGCTGGAGCCTGCACTCGGAAGCTACTGTGCCTGCGCACCACAATGAAAGAGCCCATGTGCCACAAGACCTGATGACACCAAATAAATAAATAACCCTTGTTTTTAAAGGAGTGATAGTGAAATTAGAATTAACAGTGAGACCAATATGGAAGAGCAGAAAGAGAAGCGTCAGCTTTAGGAACAGGCTCTAGGCATCCAGCAGAGGTTTCAGAGCAGTGTGAACTTCTAACAGTTCACTTCATCCTGACATTCTTCATCACTTCCCTGGTGGCTTAGATGGTAAAGAATCTGCCTGCAATGCAGGACACCCAGGTTTGATTCCAGGATCAGGAAGATCCCTTGGAGAAGGGCATGGCAATCCACTCCAGTATTTTTGTCTGGAGAATCCCATGGACAGAGAAGCCTAGCAGGCTATAGTCCATGGGGTCACAAATAGTTGGACATGTCTGAGCACTACGTGAATGATTTCTCTTAACTTTAGAACTTTGACGTCTGTGAAAGGATATACCCTCCCACTGCCCTCATACTTTTTGCTATGGTTGCTTCAGAGCTAGCTACAGTGATTCAGCCTGCTCTGAATTTATCTGTATGATTTATTTCCACTCGCAGCTGGTGGATTAGAGACTGAACACCTCTCTCCTCCTTTTCCTCCCCACTAATCATCACTTCTAGTTACTACAGCAAATAAGTTACTGCCTCAGGAATTAAAGAAAGTTTTGTTTTTGTTTTCCCCTAGAAACCTCTGCTTTATTTTAAAGGTTAGGGGAAGACCTCACCTTTCCTTCAGATCCGACCACAAACACCCTGACAACTTTCACCCCAATGCAACAAAACTTTCAGACTGGATCTTTGCATGACAAACTGATAACCATCCCCTAAAAAGGCACTGGTCTGAACTAAAAGAATTCATCTGTGTCTTTGAACTGAACATTTATTGCCATTTAAGTCCCAACTTGAACTGATTCTCTCCTCTTCCTATGATTGAATTTACTCCCCAGTTACTCATTTCCTTCAAAGATGTTTCAGAACATTTTCTTTCCTGTTCTCTTAAAATTCTGTTTGTGTTTCCCAGAAAATCTCTCTTCCTCAATTCGCCTTGTCACCAGTGTGAACATCCCACTTGTCCTTTCCCTTTATTGCCTGGTGTTGTCCCATCTCCAATTTATGACACATCTTTATCTTTGATTTATGCAGCAGGTAAATCTTGTTCCATAGTATGCAAGTAAAAAAGAAAACCTACAACTTGAGATATGAGTGTTATTATTGGGTAGATCTGAATCAAGCTCAGTAGCATGAAACATAACTATGCATGATATGGCCTTACATAAGCTATAAAATCTTCTTAAGTATGTTTTCTTCATCTGTGAAGTCATCTTATTCACGAAGGGATAATAGAAGGATTAAATAATATAAACTGTGTGAAGAATGCCACATTACATTTAGTAAAAATTAGGCAGGCCTTGTGTTCTAGTTTTTACTTTAATAAGTCAAGCCCAGTCTTAGCTATGACTCCTGCAGGATATGATGAGCTGACCACATCCCTCTCGGCTCGAAGATCCTAATTCTCCTTACCTGCCTGCATTAACCCTTGACTTTTAAAAATGCTCCAATAATTTTATTATGAAAAGAGTACTTATGATACACTTCTATTTTTCCACTTGACATTTTTCTCCCCAGGTTTACATTTCTAATATAAATTCCAACAGATAGTTGTGTGTATGATACACATACATGCTATAACTTAACTAAAATACTTTAAAAATAGTCTATTTTCAGTATGGTTTCATGATGACAAGAAGAAAGCTATTACGTTTGCAACAGTTGCTGATTTTAGTTCTACTAACTCACCTTGATGTTTGATGGGTCCTCAAATTTAATTCTTTAATATCTTTCCAATTCAGCCAATTTTCTCCATCTCTACTGGCTCTCTCTAGTACAAGCTGTCGCTGTTTCTTCCATGGAGTATTGTAATTATTCTTAACAGCTTTTACTTTCTCTACTTTCAATCTCTTATGATTCCTGCAGCAGTCAACATAACCTTATGAAAATGCAAATCCAGTCCTGGCATTCAATGCCTGCTCTGGGGAGCAAGTTGGGTGCTTCCTGTGTCTGCCCTATGTGCTCAGTCCTCTGCTTCCCTGTGTGGCATTATCTTTCCACCAGGTTCCTTCTGCTCTCTGTGCTTCAGAAACATAGACATCTTTGGCATCTTCTAACAGACATTTCCTCTTTCAAATTAGACGCTGCACATGGTGTTCAAACTTTCTAGAAAAGCTGTCCAGTCCCATCCCCCAGACCTGTCCCTGCATCCATCATGTGATGGCTTAAATATGATGCTCCACAGGGAGCAGGCTCAGGATCCTGACTCTTTAATCAGCTTCCTTAGTGGTTCAGACAGTCAGTATATGCCTACAATGCAGGAGACCCAAGTTCAATCCCTGAGTCATGAAGATCTCCTGGAGAAGGAAATGGCTAACCACACGAGTATTCTTGCCTGGAGAATCCCATGCACAGAGAAGCCTGGCAGGCCCAGTCTACAGCCTTACAAAGTCAAACACAACTGAGTGACTAACATTTCACTTTTCTTTTTTCAGCAGAAGCAGGCTTAAGATGCTGACTCTTCAATCTACCTGGGAAAGAGCTCCAACACTTCAAGAATCAATCTAAGACTTGCTTAAAGAGCTGATTTTCCCCACCCTACTCCACAATAGTAGACCTTGTGTTCTCAGCTCTGTTGAATGAGAATTTGTCTTCTCCGTGCATTAGAATCACTCACAGAGGTTTAAAACCATACAAAAAGCTGAGTTCTATCATCTGAGACTCTGGTTATTTTGAGTTGTATATTTGAATTGAATTTATTGCTCCTTGGGTTACTTTCACGTGAAATCTGAGAACACACACTCACTACCTTAAACTTTTTTTTTTTTTTTGAGGGGGAGAGTGGGGAGAGGGATGTTGCTAGCGGGGGGTTAGTTAGGGCTGACTCCTCTAACTAGGTTATGTGGTTAAGTGAAGTCGCTCAGTCGTGTCTGACTCTTTGCGACCCCATGGACTGTAGCCTATCAGGCTCCTCCGTCCATGGGATTTTCCAGGCAAGAGTGCTGGAATGGATTGTCATTTCCTTCTCCAGGGGACCTTCCTGACCCAGGAATCGAACCCGGGTCTCCCGCATTGCAGGCAGACACTTTACCGTCTAAGCCACCAGGGGTTATAAAAGCTGGCACAACTTGTATCTGAATGAAAAAAAAAAATTAGATTACCTGGAAAGCCACAAGAGAAATATGGGCATTATTTTGACAATATCGGTCTTCCCTGGTAGCTCAGATGGTAAAGAATCCACCTGCAACGCAGAAGACCCCAGCTTGATTTGTGGATCAGGAGGATCTGCTGGGGAAGGGATAGGCTACCCGCTTCAGTGTTCTTGGGCTTCCCCGGTCCCTCAGCTTGTAAATAATCTGCCTGCAATGTGGGAGAACTGGGTTTGATTCCTGGGTTGGGAAAATCCCCTGGAGATGGAAACAGCTACCCACTCCAGTATTCTGGCCTGGAGAATTCCATCGACAATACAGTCCATGGGGTCACAAATGGTTGGACACAACTAAGCAACTTTCACTTTGACAATATTGATGTATGCCGTTAAAAACACTTTATATATATTGCAGTCAATAAAAATATACTAACAGTAGGAAATCTCATTAACTTAATAATAAGCGTTTACTCTCTATTGCTGGAGACAATTACAAAAGTCTCACCTTCCCTTCTGCATTTATTGCACTTTCTGTTGGCCTTGTCATAGCCCTTTCAAATCTCTAATGTAATTCTCAAATCCCCTCCAGCTTGCTGCCTCTAGTAAAAACTTACTTTAGAATATAGACACTTTAGAAAGAGGTCCCATTGTATATTTTGTTCCCTATTGAAGCTGCCTTTGAAAGGACAGTGTAACAAATTCACAAAAAAGCTCCAGTGTTTTGTCTATGTTTCATAGAGAATATACAGTGTTAAAACTCTTCCTGTGTAATCAAGAATGGTTTGCTAGTGCAACATGCATGGACCTAGAGATTAACACAATAAGTGAAGTAAATCAGGCAAAGACAAATATCATATGATATCACTTATATGTGGAAATAAAAAATGATACAAATAAACTTACTTACAAAACAGTCTCACAGACTTAGAAAACAAACTATGGTGACCAAAGGAGAAACTTTGGGGGAAGGATAAACTAGGAGTTTGGAATTAATGGATACACATTACTGTATATACAACAGAAAAACAGCAAAGACCTAGCATATAGCACAGGGAACTATATTCAGTATCTTATAATAGCTTATAATGGGAAGGAATATGAAAAAGTATAAACATGCTTATATATGTATATAACTGAATCACTTTGCTGTATACCTGAAGCTAACAAAACATTGTAAATCAACTGTATCCAATATGAAACAATTTAAAAAAGAATGATCTGCTTGTGTAAACACTGGTAATCCATAACATTTACCACATACTTTTTCTCCCTGTGTAAGCTTTTCCTACTTAGAACTCCTTCCACTTCCCTCATATTCAGATTTCATGATATTCTCCTTCAATATCCCACCCTGAAACAGCACATTTATGACTGCTTTTAACTCTTCCCAAACAAAACAAGTCATTTTTTTCCCCTAAGAACTAGGTAATCCAGTTTCTCGAAGTGATAATCTATATCAAATAGAGCTGCAGAGCATGGTAAAGTGGAAGATTATCTTCCCTGGGGCCATATTCACAGAATCTATCTCTGAGATGGGCTTCCCTCATAGCTCCGATGGTAAAGAATCCACCTGCAATGTGGGAGACCACGGTTCCATTCCTGGGTCGGGAAGATCCCTTGGAGAAGGGATAGGCTACCCATCCCAGTATGCTTGGGCTTCCCTTGTGGCTCAGTTGGTAAAGAATCCACCCACAATGGGAGATCGGGGCTCGATCCCTTGGTTGGGAGGATTGTATAGTCCATGGGGTTGCAAAGAGTCAGTGAAAGTGAGCGACTTTCACTTTTCATTTCTGAGAGATGGACTGAAAAATCTGTATTTTTATCTTTCAACAAGTTGATTCTCTCCCCTTAGATTATTTGATGACAATAATATACCATATTAAAGTGTGGCTGCATTTTACAATAAAAGCTTATTAGCCTGGTAGTGGTTTTTGAAAGTGAGTATAGTTAAGAACCAACAAGGTAAGACACTGCAATGGTTTTTGAAAGTGAGTATAGTTCAGAATCAACGAGGAAACTTGTTAAAATACAAAATTAGGATGACTCAATAATCAGGATTTGAGACACACTGCTGTAGACTCAGACTCAGAACTGTAGGTTCAGACTTTGGAAAATTGAGTCTTCGATACCTGTAGCTTAGCACAACAGAAGCAAAGAGGCCAGCCAGGTAATGCTGCACTTTTATGTGATATAAATGCAGTGGTCGTGTGCGTGATTAAGTCAACCAACCACTTACATTGACAACTCTGTTTGGTATATACAGTAACTGTTAACCAAAGAGCTTGAGTGACTTCTCCTGATTCTTTAATCACGTAGAATTTTTATCGGATTTCTTTCTCTCATTGGGGGGAAAGGTGTGTGTGTGTGTGTGTGTGTGTGTGTGTGCACGCGCATGCATGCGCATGTGCACATGCACAATGAAGAAACAAATAAATGAATAAAGAATCTCTCCCACTAAGGACAGATTAAATCATCTATTTTACTTCCTGAAATTTTCTTTTTTATATGCCCCAAGAACAATCATAGTATTTTATACACAAAGACCAAAACATGCACTAAATTGTGTAGTCAAATATAGTGTAAATGTATTTTATTTTAAAATATTTTAAACCCTATTTTATCATCATCAGTGGGGAGACTTTAATGTGTGCTTAAAATTCTGTCACTGATAAAATAATGTATTGAAAGACTTTTTTTGTTGTTTTTTTTTAAGTTTCCTTCTTAGAAAGGATAATAAGTCATGCATATATTGTGCAATTCCTAGACCCTATATTGGACCTCAGAAAGGGGACTGTGAATCAAACTTCAGTTAAAATCCATAGGCCTTGGAGCATGAAGAGATATTTAGTTTTTTGTTTTTTGTTTTTTTTTCCTATCTGATCTTTATAAACTCTCACTTACAAAAGAATGAGCATATTTTTACACAGTATTTGGAGATACATCTTGTCATATTAACGTTTGAATTACAAAACAAACTCATTACTGTGGGCTCCATTCTGTTTACTCCTTCAGAGCAAATTCTATATTATCTTTTACCTAGCTATTGTTAGATTTTTTTAATCTTGGCTTATAGGTTTCTTTGCATAATACTTTTATTTTTTGATGCACCATTAAAATCTTTTAAAATTCTTCTTGAAAAAGTGACTGACATGGGAATTACTAGTTATCTAAACTCACTATCATAGAAAGAGTAAACATATGGTGGCTGAAAGAAACACTTTAAAGAGTCGTACAAACTTTGGACAACATTTTTATGAAATAATGCAGTAAGTTATGTAATTCTTAAACCTTCAAAATTTCTATCTTTAAAACGGAGATACCAGTTCCAATCAGTAGTGTTGTGGGAAATAAAGGCAAAATAATCCACACAACAGCTAAACCCTCTGCAAATGGTAATAAATATTTTCAAGTAACCCATAGAATCCAGCATACCTTTATTTAGTTTTACATTTGTTCAATTATTCACAAAAATGCAAATATGACAAAAGCTATCCAACAGTGTAGGGTTAGAATCTAGCCATTTGACAAATGGACACCTGAAAATCATGCTTCTATCCAATCTTCTGACTTAGTAGTCTATGTCAATCAAAGTTATCATAAAATCATTAACTTTCCACTCTGTGCTATACTGATACAAATTCAATATCCAAAATCCAATCCATGGGTTTATCATTTGGAAGAGAAGCAGGCATTATTATTGCTTAAGAGCCTTTTCCTTACAAAGATAGCACCTTCTTTTTGCTCTCAAATTTTATCAAAAGAGCTTTCAAACACTTCAAATACTGTTATACATTCCTGACTGCTCTCTCAAAAAAGGGAAAAGTACCACCATTCTATTTATTTCAAATAAGTTAGTATCCCTAGTTATAAAGAGTAGATTACAACTATAGATTATAAATATCAATAAAAGAGACATATTGCTGTCAAATTCTTTCTCTGATCTGTTTGTTTGCTCATTAACTTGAAAGGTCTAATCTTTGATCTTTGGTTTCAAAGACAACAAGATGACTTCCAAATGTTTGATATGTTGTCTACTTTTACATCACATTCCATATAAAATGTATTTTCTAAGACTTAATGGCTAAATAAAATTAGTTATAAGCAAGAGATAGTAAGCATTCAAAGTTTCCATATGATAGACTTTTTATGAGTCTGTCACTTTACCCAAACTTAGAAAAAAAAAACACTTTAACATGCACTCATTTTTAGCCAATGGTAGTTATTATTAATATTCTGGAATTGATAAGTTATTTAAGTCTGGCATTCTTCCTACTGATTATTCAGGGAGACAGGCGGCTTATAAATATCTCATCACTCCACCGTCACAGAAATTTCGTCGACAGTGCTCATGCACAGCTATTAGCAATATGAATCTAACCATTACAAGAAGGAGGAAAATCGAACATGTGGCATTAATACGCAGTCCTGGTTCCTAACCATCTGATAGGCAGATGGTGTGAAGCGGATTCTCCAGCTGAAATGAAGGGGCACATCATTTAAAACCTTGTTTGCATTCTAACTGATATCAGTGCCATATTGATATACATGATACATCATGGCAGTATTTGAACAATCTAGTTTGTTTCAGTCATAAATGTTTACAACCTTGTTTTTTTTTTAATCTTATAAGCATGTTCAGAAGAGTGTATTTTTAATTTATGAAACCTATTGTTTACTTCTGTTGAATTAGAAGATTAGAGAAAGCAAGAATATTAAATTACCTCAACCAGAGCAATATAACCAAGACAGATGAATAAAGTGGGTTTCTATTTTCAATAAGATAGTTACTAAAGGAATTTTAAAATTAGCCCAGGCATTTTGTGCATTAATTCATTTATTCATTTAAGCCTTCTAGGTGTTTCTCCCCCAAGTGGCATACAGAGATACTTAATGCTTTACATAGTCATTCATTTAAAATTCTCGCTGTGTGCAATTAATCTTGTCCGACAATTCGATTCAGAAAGTAAAACATCAAAAAGCATAGCTCATTTCAACAGTCATTACTGTGAAGTAATCTTTCTGCTCCTGACAGGTCCTATAGACTTTTTGCAAAACTCTATTGAAGGTGCATTGTAAGCTCCATATGAGTCTGAATTACAACTCAATTGAAATCACTCCAAGTCTTAGAAGAACTCTTGGCTCAATATAACAACTTGAAAACACCAGTACCTTTTTTCCACTCTGTCTTCCTCCTATCCTTATTTAAATTGCCAGCTGTCTAAAAAACTGAAACTAATTTTCACAGTTTTTTTATTTCTCAATACTTTCTATTAAATGGAAATTATTATTGAAATATGTCTGTCCTCACCATTAAATGATTAGATAACAGAAATGATAACAATTAGAATAAGTACCTTTATTGTAAAGCAGGAGAAGCTGAAGATTTTGAATGTGAGTTTTTCTCCTAAGGTACATTAGAAAAGAAAAATCGGTCTTTGAGACTGTTAATGTAAACAGTCAATATACCACTTTCCAGTTTTCAGTTGGTTAAATTAGATTTTTAAATGTTTGGATTAACAACAAAAAATCTACTAATTTGGAGAAATATACAGGAAGTGTATTATAATCTTGATAATGACTAGTAAATCAAGTATACATCAAGTTTAGCTTTCTTTACTGATTAGCTTGAAATCTGCAACCTCACAGAGTTTACAAAGTAACAGCAGGAGTGAAGTCAGAGGGAGTGAATCCCATGGGGATGTCATTTGGCCACATGTAAAATCACTGAGAAATTTTCATGGAAGTTTTTGAAACACTCAGCTTCTAAACACTAACCAATAGAATCAGGCTGAAACAGAATCAATTCAAATGTTTAAATCACTATGATTTAAAATAAGAAAATATGCAATTTTTGGAAGTTAAACCTGACACAATGTTCTGAATATAAAACTTTTATGTCTACTCCATCTGTTAACATTACCACCTTCAGAAAAATATTTAACAGACACTTGGAATCTGGACTTGTCACACGCAGAGAAGAGAAAAACTTTATCTACTGCAACTCTTTTATTTTACTGATGCAATTTAGGGGCACCTAGGTTAATCATTTCTATAAAGTTACACCATTAAATAATGATAGAGTAATCCCAATTCCCCTAACTCCATCTTCAGTACTACCCACACTGACTCTGTCCATAAATGTAAAAAAAAAAAAAGAAAAAATTACAGAATACAGTAAACTATGCAATCATTGAAGGAAAATGAAAGCTGTTTGCTTAAGTAGCTTATGGATTGCACAGGAAGTCAAAATTACAGACACACAGATAATATCACAAGTATAAGTTAACCTCACTTAACACCTGATATAAATGTTCATTTGTGATTCCATTTTATAAATTTTCGAATCTATTTGTCGTGAAAACAATGATCATTCAACTTTCTTTTTGTTCAGTCACTAAGTCATGCCCAACTCTGTGACCCCATGGACTGCAGCACACCAGGCTTCCCGGTCCTTCACAATCTCCTGGAGTTTGCTTAAACTCGTGTTCATTGAGTCGGTGACACCATCCAACCACCTCATCTTCAGTTGCCCCCTTCTCCTCTTGCTCTCAATCTTTTCCAGCATCACGGTCTTCTCCAATGAATCGGCTCTTTATTAGGGGGGCCAAAGTATTGGAGCTTCAGTATCAGTCCTTTTAATGAATATTCAGGGTTGATTTACTTTAGGATTGACTTTCAACTTTTAGAACTGACATTCAACTTTGTGCATAAAACTTTTAACCTGTACTACTGATGAAATACATTGTTCATAACATTACCCTGAGTCTTACATTTTAAATACAGACTAACAAGAAATAGAAGAAAAGCAAATAAATTATTTTCCTCTCTATATCTTGAATACAGAACAACTGACAAATTAAAAAAAAAATAGGTAATCTTTGTCTTGAATTGTCAATAAATTGCTCTTATTTCATTATTCCATTCTCCACTAAACTGGGCATTAGAAGTTCTCACATGTGTCTATGGCCCAATAATTCTTACTACATACATGACTCATCAAACCAAATTACAAAAAGCATTGACCCCAAGCAGGTGGCCCTTACCAACCTGAGAGTAACTGACAGTATTAACATTCTGAAAGGATGTTTTTATAAGAGGTCACTTATCAATATATTGGTAACAGTTCAGGCAGGTAATAAGTGAAAAGAGAAAATGGTGTCATAAATTTAATTTCCTGTCAAAGAGTCACCTCATTGGCACCTTAGTCTAAGGATAATCTTTCCACTTGTTTTCAACTTTTCTCAACACCATGTAAATCCTCTGCTAAATCCTTTGATACTTCAATAAGTCTCTCTTTTTTTTCTTTTTCTAGAATCATGGTAACATGCAGGGCTCTGTCAGTGTATGATTGTTGATGAAGAGAGGAGGAGATGAGAAAAAGTTATAAGAGAAGTGATTGTTTTGACATGTAAGTCTTATCTGTGGGAATTATCCAATGAGATAAATAACTGGAGACAATGTAATCGTAAAGCTTTTTGATGCAGTAATATAAATCTTTTTAATGTAAAAGACTCGAGAAATATATATATATATTACTTTACACACATATATATAAATGCAACATTTTATATATATATATATATATATACACACACATACATATACAGGGAGGCCTGGTGTGCTGCAATTCATGGGGTCACAAAGAGTCGGACATAACTGAGCGACTGAACTGAACTGAACTGAAGTGATAGATATATAGATGGGCTTCCCTGGTGGCTCGGTAGTAAAGAATCACCTGCAACACAGGAAGTGTACATTGGATCCTGGGTCAGGAAAATACCCTGTAGAAGGAAAGAGCAACCCACTCCCATATTCTTGCCTGGGATCCCATGGACAGAAGAGCTTGGCAGGCTACAGCTTGTTAGTCTGTATTTAAAATATAAGACTCAGGGTAATGTTATGAACAATATATTTCATCAGTAGTACAGGTTAAAAGTTTTATGCACAAAGTTGAATGTCAATTCTAAAAGTTGAAAGTCAATTATATACATATATATAACATGTATATAAACAATATGTTATATATAATGTATATAAAATATATATATATAATGACACATACGCACTTTGTAAATAGAGGTCAGGATCTGATTTAAGAACAGTATATAGCCATGTTCATGGAATAACAATAAAGAAGGAACTGGTTTGAGGGTTAAAAGAATTGATTGAAGCTATCACAAGGCCCAGGCCCCCTCACCAGTTTTGCTTCCCAGCAGGCTGGTTGCAGATGACACATGTATTTCCAGGCAAGGCTGCTGCCTTATCCAGGAAGCCCACCACCCACGCTAGGAGGGTGAGCTGTGTGTGGAGCCCCGTCACTACTTCCAGTGAGCAATCAAAGTTCCTGCTGCGGTTCTGCCCCAAGACAACCACATGTAATCAAACAAGGGCTGTCTGCCTAAGCCCGCCTCTCCGCCAAGTGCCAAGTCTTCCCCAAACCTTCCACCTCACAGGCAACGTCAGTCACACAGAGGTGATCCCAGAGGCAGAAACTGATTGTATTCTGGTCTAACCCAGAGTTTTCCATCTTAGTGTAAGGCCTACCTGCCTTTTCTAAGAAAACAAAACTCAACTGTGTTCATTTTTCGCCTCTCCGCCAAGTGCCAAGTCTTCCCCAAACCTTCCACCTCACAGGCAACGTCAGTCACACAGAGGTGATCCCAGAGGCAGAAACTGATTGTATTCTGGTCTAACCCAGAGTTTTCCATCTTAGTGTAAGGCCTACCTGCCTTTTCTAAGAAAACAAAACTCAACTGTGTTCATTTTTGATTTGGAAAAAATGTACAGCTTCATAGTTGCTTTTCAGTAAATTTTCATAGGTGAAAATTTACTGAAAAGCACATGTCAAGATGCTCATAATCTCAGGACCTAGAGGAATTGCTTTGATAGAAGAGACACTTTTTACGATTTTTTTTTTCCATTTTAAACATTTTAGAAACATTTTATTTCTTTTAAAGAAAATACAATGGTTGATCAATTTAATAAATTTTTAAAATAATTTTTTGGAGAAGCACCTAAATTTACAGCAATTTTTTTTTTTGGTCAGATCTCACTACATGCGTGTTCCCCCACGAGGGATCAAATCTGTGCCCTCTGCGGTGGAAGCATGGAGTCCTAACCATGTTGATGTATGACAAAACCAATACAATATTGTAAAGTAATTAACCTCCAATTAAAATAAATAAATTCATATTTAAAAAAATAAAAATAAATGAAAGTACAAGTTTCTTTCAGTGTGACGATGTCTCCACGGCCACCACCCTCATCCTTCTCCAAACCCATCACTCATCTTGTATCCTGGAGGCAAAGCACAGTTGGAAGAAGCTGATTGTCACATTTTATTACTTGTGTGTTGGAAGAGAAGGAAAGCTCTGCAGATAGAGCTCCCATGAACTTGGCCTTACCTAGTACAGGTGCTCAGAATGATTCTGAAAACTCAGCCTGTGCTGAATCAAATCTCGGAGTTGTGGGTGAAGCGGAAAAGAATAGCTCTTTTGACTATTTGACTTTATGACTTCCCAGGTGGGGTTAGTGGTAAAGAACCCATCTGCCAATGCAAGAGACTTAAGAGACACAGCTTCATTTCTTGGATGGGGAAGATCCCTTGGAGGAGGGCACGGCAGCCCACTCCAGTATTCTTGCCTGGAGAATCCCACCAACAGAGGAGCCCAGAGTCGGACTTTGCCAGGAACAAACAGGGACACAGCAGGCTCAGGCCCCTCCAATCCATGCGCCTCAACCCAGGGGAGCTTGATGAGTAGTTTTATAGAAATGGTTCAAAGGCAGAGTTGCTGATAAGGGTGTATGCAGGGCCTGCACTACTTTAATCTGGCCTCAGGTGGTCTTCTAATGAGCTTCTCTGTTTTCTTTCATCTAGAATGAAGAAACAGCTAACACTTCCACTTGTTGGGGGTTTCAGTTCTGCAGAAGAGCTCAAAGATATTGTTATGTGTGTCACTTGAAGTGGAGCCAGGACCCTGCTCCACGGCTGCACTATTGTTTCTTGGCTGCTTCTCCCTTGCCTCTGCATCCCCTTCCTTCCCTGATCAATAACTGTTTGAATCTGCCCTTTAGAATGCAGGTAAGGTCATAGTGGTTGGAGTCTGTTCCTTACAATCAGGAAGCAGGGGACACGGAAAGGCATCTGTGCCCAGGGGTCCAAGTGGGTCCTGCTAGGTTTCATAACATAGACCTAAGGAGCTGATTGGAGAAGGAAATGGCAACCCACTCCAGTCTTCTTGCCCAGAGAATCCCAGGGATGGAAGAGCCTGGTGGGCTGCCGTCTATGGGGTCGCACAGAGTCGGACATGCCTGAAGTGACTTAGCAGCAGAGAGCTGATTAAGGCCTGGGAGGAACATGTGGGTTGCATGCTCCTGGGAGGAGCATGTAGGCGCACTAGGGCCCTACCTAGTGTGATGTAATAGCCCCTGACCTTGCAGATTTTCTCTCAATCCAACCTGGACTGACTGAGGAAGAGCAGAAACAGTTGCGATAATGGGATTCCTAGGTGGGTCAATGGTAAAGAATCCACCTGCTAATGAACAAGTCCCAAGAGGTGCAGAAAACTCAGGTTTGATCCCTAGGTTGGGAAGATACCCTGGAGAAGGAAATGACAATCCAGTCCAGTATTCTTGCCAGGAAAATCCCATGGACAGAGGAGCCTGGTGGGCTATAGTCCACAGGGTTGCAAAGAGTCAGACATGACTGAAGCAGCTGAGCACAATGTCATAAATATGTATTTGCCCCTCCTCAGCCCACAGAAGGCACAAGGGAAGATACCAGAACAGGAGTCAGAATATGGGGCATAGAGTCTTGATCTGCCATTTACTGTCTGTGTGATTTGGGGCAAAACACCTAAAAATCTTTGAGTCTCAAATACCTCATCCTTAAAATGACTAAAGTGTGTATAGTTTTGAAGGATACAGAAAAATAATGAAAATGAAAGTACTTGATTACATTTTTAAAAACATTTTGTACCTGTCAGATTTGCATAATTGTTGCTAATGAAAGCCTCCTCTGCCAATTCAAAGGCTGCCAACAGCCAAGTAATAGCCTCCTGGCTAGAAGGCTGATTCCAAAGGAGAGCTAGTTTTCTCCCTAAACCAGAGTAGAAAATTAAGTTTGTCATTTTAGTCTTTGTAATATGGAATCAAATACCATCCAGGCAGCCCCTATCTTAATAGGGGGCTCAGCTCAGGATTTCTTCTGAGTGTTTTAGTTTCAAATGTGTAACTGCTGGGACTTCCTGGTGGTCCAGTGGTTAAGACTGCTTCCAATGCAGGGGGCCTGGGTTCAGTCCCTGGTCTGGGAACTGAGATCCCACTTGCTGCTTGGGGAAGCCAAAAATGTGTAGGTGTCAGGGTTAGGGATTAGTTAAGTGTAAAAAAGAGTTTATAACTGACTCTGGAATATTAATATTACTTAAATGATTTGTGCATTCTCATGGACACACATACACACATACAGTATATCAGGATGAATGTACATGGTGTGGAGAAAGAAATGAGCAAATAGATTTGTGCTGGAAGACAGAGGTTCAGGAATTTTGTTAACCAGCTCTTCCTCATATCCATTTTTTTTTCTCTTGCGGTGTTTTCTATTTCTGTCACCCATTGTATTTTTGGTGGAGAGGCACTGTGGGTAGGGGGTATATTATTATTCTCAAACTTAGGGGTCTAGGTGACCTATTGTTTATCAGAGGGAAGGCTTATTATGAGCAAAAGAAGCAAAGTACAAGACAAAACATGCTATTTAAATGGGCACTTCAGGCAGGTTACACTTACATCCCTCTGTCTTGTGGCTCCCAAAGTTCCAGATGTTTGTTTAAGGAAGCCCAGGCTTCCACAAGAAACAGGGAGCGTCCTGGGAGCACTAGCAGAGGATAAGTCTCTGAGTCACTGTCCCGCCTCTATGGCCCAAGTGAGAGTCACTACATGGAGAGGAGGCATAACCAAGAGCCCAAGATTTCAGAGTAGAGACAGGCAGAGACAGGGCCAGGAACCTGGGTGTGAGATCTAAGCTTCCCGCCCTTCCTACATGCTCTACCATATTTACAACTTAAGCTGATGGTAATCATAGGGGGTTCAGGTAAACATGATTTCACTATTTCCAGTTCCTGTGTGGTATTTGTGGAAAGGGGAAATTTATTTGAATGGCTAAGTCTATTCCATTTCTGAAATCCTAGTTAAGGCTTAAAATGATAGGAAGATAGAAAGTACAATATCCAAAACTGCATAAAAATTTAATTAATAATTCTCACCAGGGAATTCCGTGGTGGCCCAAGAATTAGGATTACATGCTTTCACTGCTGAGGGCCCTGTTTCAATCTCTTGTCAGGGAAGTAAGGCCCCACAAGCTCCCTGGTGCAGCCAAAAAGGTAAAAGAAAAGTTCTCACTGAAGTGTTGTTGTTTAGCCATTCAGTCATGTCTGTCTCTTTGTGACCTCATGTACTGTAGCCCACCAGTATCCTCTGTCCATGAAATTCTCTAGGCAAGAATGCTGGAGTGGGTTGCCATTTCCTTCTCTGGGGCATCTTCCTGACCCAGGGATCAAACCCACATCTCCTGCATTGTAGGCAGATTCTTCACCACTGAGCCACCGGGGAAGCACAAAAGAAATGCTTAGTATTAAAAAGTAGTGAAAAGTCATTGATTGACTCTTTGAACAGGTATTTCCTAAGCATGGGTTATGTGTCAAGTCCCAGATACTTAAGAAACACTTGTAAACAACTTGGGAAAATAGATGATTACAATTGAGTTTGCTGGTGTCTTGACACTGGTAGTGAAGCAGGAGGAAAGGGGCAGGGCACACACTTTAAAAGAATGACACAGCCCGAGGACACATACAAACTGATTAGAACCAAATAGGTCCAAGATGGCAGATGAGTCAACTTCCACTAGACCTTGAGCCTCAGTATACACTTGATGCTGCTTTATCGACTATGCCAAAGCCTTTGACTGTGTGGATCACAATAAACTGTGGAGAATTCTGAAAGAGATAAGGAGATCCAACCAGTCCATTCTGAAGGAGATCAGTCCTGGGATTTCTTTGGAAGGAATGATGCCAAAACTGAAACTCCAGTATTTGGGCCACCTCATGCGAAGAGTTGACTCATTGGAAAAGACTCTGATGCTGGAAGGGATTAGAGGCAGAAGGAGAAGGGGACTACAGAGGATGAGATGGCTGGATGGCATCACTGACTCCATGGATGTGAGTCTAAGTAAACTCCGGGAGTTGGTGATGGACAGGGAGGTCAGGCGTACTGCGATTCATGAGGTTGCAAAGAGTCGGACACGATTGAGCGACTGAACTGAACTGAACTGATGTTCAAAATGATTTCCCCTTTGATTAGTATCAATCCAGCTCACCAAGGAAAAGAGCAAGTGGATGTCGAGGAAAATTACCAACAGTTGGCATTACATTATTCACTTCTTTCTCTCTTTTTGCTTTTTTACTGCAAAAATCATTACAAGAGAAAGAGATATCTAATTTCTAATATGGCAAGAAATGCAAGTCTTTTGTACATTCCAATAAAACCTTTCACTTTATTTCAAAACAATAATAATTTAGAGCAAATGTTCCATTTTCCTTACATCTCTTCATTTATGAGTGAAGTTTGTCATTGGACTGATCCAATGGCTTCTCTTGACCTAATTTATGTTGTACCATGAGATTCTATTAAAAGAAACTAAATCACTGCAGTAGATTTATTCACCTTAAATAATTTAAGCTAATTGAAAAAGAACCAAACTGAAACTAAAACACTTCTCTCAAGCATCCAACTTCTGCATATCAATTAGTAATTTAAACAACCAGCTAATCATAACAGTTTCATGTGAAACATGGGCCTGTGCTGTGTACACATTTCTGTGCTTCCATGAAGCTGAAGAAAGAAATAAATGCCAAATTTGAGTCTGAAATCATATGTATCTATTCTGGAGTCACTCAGTTCAGCCACTCAGTTGTGTCCAACTCTTTGCAACCCAATGGACTGCAGCACACCAGGCCTCCCTGTCCATCACCAACTCCCAGAACCTACTCAAACTCATGTCCATCACGTCAGCGATGCCATCCAACCATCTCATCCTCTGTCATCCTCCTCTCCTCCTGCCTTCAATCTTTCCCAGCATCAGGGACTTTTCCATTTAGACAGTTCCCATCAGGGGGCCAAGTATTGAAATTTCAACTTCAGCATCAGTCCCTCCAATGAATATTCAGGACTGATATCCTTTAGGATGGACTGGTTGGATCTCCTTGCAGTCCAAAGGACTCTCAAGAGTCTTCTCCAACACCACAGTTCAAAAGCATCAATTCTTTGGTGCTCAGCTTTCTTTATAGTCCAACTCTAGAGTCATTAGGCAATTCCAATAAAATATTTTCACTGATGGATTTGAGACCTTTCTCAATTTACCCAAACAATTTTGAAAAGAACACATGGCAAAATGAGAGAAATATCTGGAAAATTATATCTAATCACTCATCTGGCAACACATATGGCATTTCAAATTTATAACATACCTTAAGCAAAACAAAATTTAAAACATTAGTGTTATTCACAAAAGTTACTTTTTCATAATAAACAGAAACTGAACTCATGGGTTAGTGTAAAAATAAAGGATCTAGTCTAATATTGCTATAATTATATAGTGTTCTTCTCACACTTCTTGTTGGTAAAAGTTATCAAATATCAATTTAAGTTATGTTAATAGTAGCTTATCAAGTTATTGCAAATTATACTATGTTAATTGTTCCACCATTATAGAATTCCATTTGTAAAAGCAGTGGTCATTTTTCTCATGCAATTATTTATTTTATAATTCAGCCTTTGTTAATACCTGGAGTGTGTGGCCTAATCACTCACAAGACAGTTTTACAAAGAATTACAAAGCTTTTTGCAGTATTTTTGCCATACATCTTCCTTCTGAGAATTAGAAAATTCAAACATAACTTTATCTTGGAAGCAAAGCTTTTTGAAATATTGCTAAAGTGCATATTGAATAAAGACAACACACTTAAGCGGACTTTTCCCCCTTTAAACAGCATTCATCTTTTCAAAAGCAATAGATTCTCAGTCCACATGGAGTCTATTGCATTATTCATTTCATGTGCAACCTCATGCTGGACCATAAATTGTTACTTTATCTAATCAAAGGAGACTTAACTCTACAGAAGGTCAAAGGTTTAATTTTGTGAAGTATTATCTTACGCTATGAGTTTAACCGAAAAATAGAAGAAGAAAAACAGCCAAGAAACTGGTAATAAATGAACCTTTATTGCCTCAGGCATTGGCCTAGTTAATAAACTTTCATTGAAGGTTTCTTTCAACTGTTACGGACAATGAGAGGAGAAAAATCTTAAATTACAGCCATGTGTGACTTTTAAAGCAGTCATTCTTTTTTATCTCAACCTCCCTAGCTCAGGAGAAAAAAAGACAAAGAAAGATTGTCTTCGATCTCTTAACCAAAAATGTATGTTTCTCAACAGATGAAAAAGTGCAGATAAACTTTTCTAAAAGCAGAGGTCAGCTTTGAACAATATAAATAAATGCATTCTTTAGGTGTTGAATCTTAGTGAACAATCTCTCTAGCTAAATGTAAAACTACAAAAAGGAGGAAGAAGACAAGCTGTTTCTGCAAAATATAACTGTTAAACTGGGTCTTCTACTTAGCAAAATATGATGCTTTATTATCTCACCATTAGTGCACAAAATTCACCGTAGAGTTAAAATTAATTAAATATACTATAAATAAGTACATTATTTATGTACTGTCCCCCCTGTTTTAGACCAAAAAAAAAAAAAAAAAAACCTTCTATTTTAAGAATCAAATACACTTAGAAGCTAAATAATTCATGCTATTGTTAGGCAATTCAAATTTTTAAGAAGTCTATCTATTTAGCTGACACTCTCAACCAATAATCACTCATGAGTAGTTTTGTTTTGTTTTTTTCATTATTTTCTAGAGAAGAAAATTAACTGAATTCTTCTAAACTAATATTCGCTTTTTTTTTTGTCTGAGATGTGTACTGCTACCCCGGTGCTTGCTCTTTTGATTTCCATTGGCATGGAATACTTCTTCCCATCCTCTCACTTTCAGTCTGTATGTATCCCTAGATCTGAAGTGGATATATATAACTGAACTACTTTGCTGTACATCTGAAACTAACAAAATACTGTAAATCAACTATACCCCAACATAAAAGTTAATTAAAAAAAAATTTTTTTAAGGAAGCACTATACTGAGCATAAAAGTTATTATGACCTTGATTATAATATCTTTATTTCCACATCACAGCATAAATAAGATAGATTCTCACATCACCAAAAGGGTTCACTAAGCTGTGAGAAGGGGAAGATGCCATTTTCTGCATTTTACTTTAGATATCCTAAAACACAAGGGAAAGAGACCTGGCTTCATACTCTGAACTGGACACCTCTACTAGATTCTATTCACAAAGTACATCACTCTCAGCAGGGCACCCAACCCTGTTCCCACCTGGCAGCATATGGACAGAATTGGGCTGTACTTCATTCTAAGAACATGTCCCCAGGACGCTATCTTGGGCCACCTTTGAATCCAAACATGATAGCTGCTTACACCAGCATGACCACATAAAAGTGGGACCAGGCTCCCTACTAAGAAATACACTTCACACAGCTGGGAGACATTGAGTTCTCCTAGGGTCGAGGATGTAAACACATTCATAGTAGCAGCTTTGCTTCTTTACTATATTTCCCTATAAGAGAAAGAGAGACTAAGGAGAGAGAAGGAAACCTAGAAATTAAAGATGTTTTACTATGAATTCTGAATGAAAAAAAAAAAGGGAAAAGTCAGGTTATTGGCATAGAAAGTTAAGGATAAAAACATAGTTTTTCCAAAAACATAGTTAAATCTGGATATCAGAAACTGAAGCAGAGTGAGGCAGTTCATTTTCATTAATTAGTAGATGGTTTTAGAATCAATGAATAGTTCTGGATTTCATGCAAAAAATCATGAAGTGTTACCCAAAGGTGACAGTGAAAAATACTTTCAAATGATAAACTTTTTTTTTCCACACTCTATTTTCTACCTAGTTTGTAAGCATGCATACGGTTGGGGAGCAAAAGGAAGAAAGAGTGAAGAAAATGAAGGGACATAAACTACTAGAATAGAAACACTAGATATAAGTGTGTATAGTAAATGGCTATTGCATGCATTTGTGGATAAAGACTTAGTAACAGCAAAGATGGTCATGCTTTACATAAATTTCAGTCTTTTTTTTTAATTACCAGTTTTTGTAAAAGGCTGAGGAACACTTAGAAAGTGACCCCAAGGTCAGAGAAGCATGGGAGAATAATGAAAACAGGTATCACCAATTCAATTCTTCATTCCATTAATCAAAGTTTTATGGGTTTGGGAAAGTTTTGCTACAGTACACAGAGAGGATAGGAAAAAAGAAAGATCAAGGGAATTCAAAGGATTTATTAAAAGTGCAGACAGTAACTCTGACTAGTGTTTTAGCCAGATAGACACAATTAATTAATTGTAACGTTGTGAAACTCGAAAATGCTGAAAGAACGTGCTCGTGCCTGCAATGCAGTAATGTAGCAAAATACTTATAATCTTTCAACCACCAGGAGCTTTTGTTGGTTTTTTAACCTAATCCACAGCTTGACATAGATCCTAGGGTAATGGAACACAGTTCTTTGATTGAAATAATATCTAAACATTGCTTCACTAGCCCGGTGGCCTAATAGAAGTCTGTCTCTCTGAAACTTGAGAAATTTAAGTTTGGAAACAAACTCAGACACTGAGCTCTGACTTGTAAGTCCTTCAGGAAAAGCCTTTGAGACAGGACTATGCCCTTTCTAGTTTAACAAGACCAAAAACAGACATAAAACTTCTGCAATAGCTTTTCTGCCAAACAATGAGACAGTCAAAACAAATCATTTAGTTCAGCCACTAAAAAGTGACTAAGACAACAGTACAGTGTTGATAATCACAGAGAGTCTAATATATGTCATTAAAAACCTAAGTGTTTCACCAGTGACCCATGCCACCAGCTTTCTTCATTTTCATGTACAAATCTGAGCAATATGCATGTTATTATTACAAAGAAAGTTGATCCATATTGTTTGTCAATTTCAGTCATGTGGAAATTTTCAAAGCGTTCAAAGACACACAAAAATATCTGAAAAGGTATTAATGTATACCATATACTAGGGAGAAATCAGTATCATGTTTTAGTCAATGTGCCTCAAAATTCACAATAATGATAAAAAAGCACACTAGAACATTCAGTGAGAGAAAAGTAACTTGTAAGTCTGCACTTGCAGGAGTAAATACCCTGATTAAACTCTGAAACATAAATGCAATAAAACCTTCATTTCATTATGTGGCCTGATAAACTCAAACATAGAATATATACAATTACTATTTATCAATATCCAAGCATCTGGCAGAAACTTAAGCAAAAGTAGAAAAATAACAGGAAAGACATGGGTAACAACAAAATATACCTGAAGCTGTAGCCAAATTCTAATTTTGCTTAGATGCCATGCTTATAATATTAAGTGATGAAAATGATTATTTACTTAGTATCTGTTACCTGACATTATCATATCACTATATAAACATGTTTAATAAAAATGATACTAGAATGACAACTGAAACAAACTGTGTGTGTGCATGCATGCTAAGCTGTTTCAGTTGGGCCCGACTCTTTGAGACCCTACGGACTGTACCCTGCCAGGCTCCTCTGTCCATGGGATTCTCCAGGCAAGAATACTGGAGTGGATCGCCATGCACACTTCCAGGGGGTTGAACCTGTATCTCTTATGTTTCCTGAATTGGCAGGAGGGTTCTTTATCACTAGTGCCATCTGGGAAGCCCTGAAACAATCTGCACACTGTCACAAATGTGAAGTCTTGACATAGTTTATCATATTCTAAGGAATAAGCTGTGAAGCTAAGTGGGAAGCAGAGAGAAAGTAAGGAAAAATCCCCAAATTACATAATAATAATATAATCCTAAAAGCACAGCAGTCCTTCAGCAAAGAATTTCAGGAGCATAACTAGAGTTGCTTAAATCAGTAGGTCAGCCATGTCAAGGACCCAAATCATTTCCATACTTCCTTTCTGCTGTCCTCAATATATTGGAAAACATCTCCATGTTAGTAAGTTGGGTACAATAATTTTAAGCAACCAAACAAAAAGAGGGGAGCTGTTTTTTTTCTATTTATCTCACAAAGAATTCATCATCAGGAGACACCTTAAAGAATCACCACTCAGAACGCACTAGCCATAATTGTACCACCTGATCATGCCAGATCATGGCTGGAGAAGAATATGATTTTTTTCAATAAAATCAGGATTTTGTTATAGAGGAAGAAAGTGATAAGAAGTTATTGGATAGAAACTAACAACACCTGCAATAAAAGCTTATTGAGGAATATTGAAGAAAATCATCAACTGCGTCACATAGAAGCCCAAATACATTGCTATTCTAAATCTCCCATCCTTTTAAATCTTTCCCATACTTGCGCAACAGATAGCACGTACCCAGATTCACAGGATAACATAATTTTTTTTTTCCAGGCACTATTTTACTTCTTATAATGAAGTCCTTATACAGAAGAGTTCCATAAAACTACAGTTCAGTTCTGTTCAGTTCAGTCGTTCAGTCACGTCTAGCTCTTTGCAACCTCATGAACCGCAGCACGCCAGGCCTCTCTGTCCATCACCACCTCCCGGAGTTCACCCAAACCCATGTCCAGTAGCGATCTTGATTTTTATATTTAGAGCTACCACGAACAGAAAAATGAAATGATGTTCAATTGCTTTGAGTTTCCTTTTCCACGTCTAGCTGGAGGTATCCACAGAATAAATAATAAGATGGCATGCCTATAAAATATATAATAAGACAGTGTCCTTCATCTGATTGCTGGACAATTGAAATTATATTAGACAAATCTTATGGAATGTGACACCAAGAAAGAGGTCTCTTTTGAACTACATCAGTCATTCTGAAACACCAGTACTTTGGCCACCTCATGCAAAGAGTTGACTCATTGGAAAAGACTTTGATGCTGGGANCGGCAAGGAGATCCAACCAGTCCATTCTGAAGGAGATCAACCCTGGGATTTCTTTGGAAGGAATGATGCTAAAGCTGAAACTCCAGTACTTTGGCCACCTCATGCAAAGAGTTGACTCATTGGAAAAGACTTTGATGCTGGGAGGGATTGGGGGCAGGAGGAGAAGGGGACGACCGAGGATGAGATGGCTGGATGGCATCACTGACTCGATGGACGTGAGTCTGAGTGAACTCTGGGAGTTGGTGATGGACAGGGAGGCCTGGTGTGCTGCGATTCATGGAGTTGCAGAGTCAGGCACGACTGAGCAACTGAACTGAACTGAACTGAACTGACTGATCATTATATTCATTCTCAAAAGATAATTCAGAAATCAACCTAGATGATTTATTCTAAAAATACAACAGACCAAACTTCTCCAGTAGCTATTTTATGTATGAATTGTACTGTTTATCTATTTGTCTATCAGTCTATCTACCTGATACCTGGTTTCCCTGATAGTTCAGTTGGTAAAGAATCCACCTGCAATACAGGAGACCCAGGTTGTATTCCTGGTGTGGGAAGATCAGCTGGTGAAAGGATATGCTACCCACTCCAATATTCTTGGGCTTCCCTTGTGGCTCAGCTGGTAAAGAATCTGCCCACAATGCGGGAGACCTGGGTTCAATCCCTAGGTTGTGAAAATCCCCTGGAGAAGGGGAAGGCTACCCAGTCTAGTATTCTGGCCTGGAGAATTCCATAGACTATCCATAGTGTCACGAAGATTCCGACATGACTGAGCAACTTTCATTTTCACTTTTCTTTCTGTCTACCTTTCTCTCCATCAACTTCATTGTGCACATGTCCATTCCTCCCATAATAGGCATGCTCTACTTGGTTAACTGCATAATTATTCAATATCAGTTACATTCTGTCACTGTATCTCTGTAAGCCTAGCCTGAGTTTCTTTTATTAAAATATATCTGTTTGGCTTTTATCATATAATTCCTCTACCTGACCGTTGATCTTGAAAAGTCATTAGTTTAACAGTTATTAAATATACTCCAGTGAGTGAAGTTGCTCAGTTGTGTTCGACTCTTTGCGATCCCATGGACTGTAGTCTACCAGGCTTCTCTATCCATGGGATTTTCCAAGCAAGAGTAGTGGAGTGAGTTGCCATTTCCTTCTCCTAGGGATCTTCCTGACCCAAGGATTGAACCCAGGTCTCCTGCATTGCAGGCAGACGCTTTGCCCTCTGAGCCACCAGGGAAGCCCAATATATTCCAGGCACAAGGCTAAATAATTTATATTCGATAGTCATTTAATTCTCTAGAATCCTACGTGGAATCTTCATTTGAAGCTAAATAATGAAGCCCATGGTGTTTAAGAGTTATTCACTACTATAGTTATTGATGAAACTGAGATTTGAATCATGTCTGGCTATCTCTATTCACATAAATTCATTTTTGGAAATAAAAATATATTATAAAAATATGCTTTTAAAATTTGACTGTATAATATTAAAATTCTACATAGATAAATATAACTCTGTACCCATATATACTTAATGTTGCTAAACATATTTTATCACCAGAATCAATGGACCTATCTGTAAATGTGTTATTTAAAAAATTAAAACATATTTATTCACTTTTAAGACATTAACATTACAACAAACAGTAAAACAAGAAAGGTCAAAAAACCATTATTTATGAATTTCTCAGGCTGAAGTTCAAGGTAACTCTTTACAGAGGGTAGATTATTTTAAAATAGGATTTGGGTAGGGTTTTCTATTGACAATAGTAGTTCTCAATAAAAACCCCTTTTCTCTTTAGTACCAAACAAGTAATTTATGTTGACTTGAATAGCTGAATATTTTAGAATCAGCAAATACATTATTAGTTGATTCTTCTATTTCAAAATACTTAATTCTTTAGATTTCTTTTATAAAAGTAACACAGTCCTCAATGTTGGCTCTAATAGAGTTAGTGTTTCTTTCATCCCCATTCTAATAAAGAATAGATTGAAAATGCTTAGGCAGATAAATTTGGGGTTTTACTTTATTTTTCCTATATTTGAAAAATTTTGTAATGGTAAATAACCTCATGCTGTATTCAGTTCAGTTCAGTTCAGTCGCTCAGTCGTGTCCAACTCTATGCGACCCCATGAATCGCAGCATGCCAGGCCTCCCTGTCCATCACCATCTCCCGGATTTCACTCAGACTCACATCCATCGAGTCCGTGATGCCATCCAGCCATCTCATCCTCGGTCGTCCCCTTCTCCTCCCGCCCCCAATCCCTCCCAGCATCAGAGTCTTTTCCAGTGAGTCAACTCTTCGCATGAGGTGGTCAAAGTACTGGAGTTTCAGCTTTAGCATCATTCCTTCCAAAGAATACCCAGGGTTGATTTCCTTCAGAATGGACGGGTNCATGATGCCATCCAGCCATCTCATCCTCGGTCGTCCCCTTCTCCTCCTGCCCCCTATCCCTCCCAGCATCAGACTCTTTTCCAGTGAGTCAACTCTTCGCATGAGGTGGCCAAAGTACTGGAGTTTCAGCTTTAGCATCATTCCTTCCAAAGAAATCCCAGGGTTGATTTCCTTCAGAATGGACTGGTTGGATCTCCTTGCAGTCCAAGGGACTCTCAAGAGTCTTCTCCAACACCACAGTTCAAAAGCATCAATTCTTCGGCGCTCAGCTTTCTTCACAGTCCAACTTTCACACCCATACATGACCACAGGAAAAACCATAGACTTGACTAGGCAGACCTTAGTCGGCAAAGTAATGTCTCTGCTTTTGAATATACTATCCAGGTTGGTCATAACTTTTCTTCCAAGGAACAAGAGAAATAAAAATATTAGCGCATATATAATACATAAAAATGTGAATTAACTGGCACATATCACTTAATGACAGTAATGATAACATAGTTGTGCATATGTATCCTTAAATAAACTCAATTAAAAAATAGCATTCGTCAACATTCATTCCAAACAACCATGTTTAATGATATTCTTAAGAATAAAAAACCTAAATCTTGTCATTAATTTTTAAAGCAGTGTCTATGAATTTGATTAATAAACTCTAGGTACTGATTATGCTATCTACTTGTATATGCATTTGTCTAAAAAAAACATCATTAACTCTGATGGTCATTGCTGAAAATGAGAGTGTTGCTCATATCATGGCCATTGGCATTAACACATTAAAGACACTTTTTCTCCCCCTCTGCCCAGCTTAAGTGATTTGATTTTGTTTTGACAAAATGGAAAAGTATTTAAGATGATCTTTGTATGATGTATAGCAGCAACACTTGAAACAGAAAAAGAAAACCCTTTATTTTCCAAGAGAGGAATATATGAACAAGCTCCAAAAATGTAGAACATAATAGTTATGGAAAAAATTATGTATATAAGTATGAAAACTTTCCAAGTTGCACTGGTAAGTGAAAAAGCAAATTAGAAAGTAGTCATATTTTAAAAGATGAACAAAATCACTCTATAAAAATTGTACAGCATTTTTTTAATACTAGAAAAGTATGAAAAAGTATTTATAAAACTGTCAACTTTAAACTAGACTGCAAAGGCATGGGCAATTTTTTCTTATTTTAAAGTATGTATTTTACTTTTTAATTTTTATAACATCAGTAAAGACATGTTATCTCTCAAAACCAGCTAAAATTTCAAAAATCCCAGAAAAAGACCTCCCATGAAAGTAAAAATATTTATATGACATCATTCATTCAAATTAATAAAGTCAGTTCAAGGAATTATCGTATATTGAGAAGACACAGGTATGCTCTCTATTTCTTATAATAACACTGCAAGATAAGCATCAGAACCCTCAATTTACAGGTGAGGAAATTGAGGTCCAGAGAGGCTAAGATTTATGCCCAAAGTTGTGTAGCTACCATGTAGCATTAGCTAATTTGCACTCAAGTCTGGCCCTAAACCTTGAACTTTTGACTCTATAGTATTACTTTCAGATACTTATAGCCTATTTTAAAGCACAGTGCATTCTAATATTGCAAATATTATAAAGGACTAATATAGAGCAAACTCGCTGCCTTTAAAAAACATCATATTTACCTTGAGAAAGAAAAGAAGAAACAACGTATGACTAACAGAACTCTGCAGTCAAGTAATCACAAAAGAAGCCACATCTACTTCCCTCATCTCTGCTTATCGCAACGCCTTTCATACAATGGGCATTTAACTCACACTTGTTGAATAAATGATGTGTTTCATTGTGGAATATAAATGTATTTTTAAAAATCTCGAAATATTCAAACGCATTCTATTCAAAGGATATGCAGACCCTGTGTCAATCCAGCACTCACAAACAAAGCACAATCCAGGAAACATTTCTCTTCACTTAGAGCACTGATACCACTCCAGCAACACAATCTTACTTGCTTTCTCTTGCCAAAAAGAGAAAACAGCAGCAGGCTGGTTGGGGCGGGGCGGGAGGAGGGAGGGAATGTGCTGTCCATGGTCCTGAAACTACAGCTCTCTGGGTAAATAAAGCTCACTGGTACTTTTAACTGTTTCACATTTCAGACTCCCAGAAGCCATGTGCCAACTTAACAAAGCTAAGCGGCGTTTTAAAACAGCTCTAAACACAAGTTATTGGATCCTAAAACCGACACAAATGAAAAAAAAATAACTAAATTCAAATGCCTCTGAAGAAATATTTCATTATCCTTAAAGTAACTGTTCCTGTTTTCCAAACAGTAAGAAATGTTAGAGTACCCTCACAAGTCAGGTTACTTTCCATATGCCCTACTCGGACTCTTATACCAGAATCTACGTGGTTGATAGTTCCATGTTCCTAAGAAAATTATTTTAAAACTTCTTATTTTCCCAAGCAAGAGGCTCTGCTAAGACTGCATCCAATAAACTCTCTTAAACAGGGATGCAAAAAGACAATGTAAAATGAGTTACCAATTACTTCAGTCAGCAGGAATGATCCTGTACTTTTCATTTGGTTATTTTATGTGTCTAGTGTTTATATACATATATATATATGTACACATATACATTTGCAGCTAAGAAGCAGCAAATTTGGACATACCACAGGTCATTTGTCTCTGATTATCTGCCATCAGAATAATCAATATTCATAATTTTAAAAATTATATTTGAATTTACTCTCTTAACCTATGAATTTTAATAAGAATTATGTATAATTTATATAACTCATTCATGTACAAGTAGGAAAGACTACATTCATTCACTCACTCATTCATTCAAACAAGTATTAAAAACCTATGATGCAACGTGCCAGGCAATCCACTCCAGTATTCTTTCCTGGGAAATCCCATGGATAGAGGAGTCAGGTGGGTTACAGTCCATGAGGTTGCAAAGAGTCAGACATGACTGATCACTGCTTATTTAATTTATATACAGAGTACATCATGCAAAATGTCAGGCTGGATGAAGCACAAGCTGGAATCAAGATTGTCAGGAGAAATATCAATAATCTCAGATGTGGAGATGATACCACCCTTATGGTAAAAAGTGAAGAGGAACTAAAGAGCTTCTCGATGAAGGGGAAAGAGGAGAGTGGCTGGCTTTTAAAAAGCTGGCTTAAAACTCAATATTCAAAAAACAAAGATCATGGCATCCAGTCCCATCACTTCATGGCAAATAGATGGGGAAACAATGGAAACAGAGACAGACTATTCTCTTGGACTCCAAAATCACTGCAGATGGTGACTGCAGCCACAAAATTCAAAGAAACTTGTTCCTTGGAAGAAAAGCTGTGACAAATCTAGACAGTACATTAAAAAGCAGAAACGTTACTTTGCCAACAGAGGTGAGAAGGGAATGGCTACCCACTATTCCTGCATAGAAAATCCCAGGGATAGAGGAGTCAGGTGGGTTACAGTCCATGAGGTTGCAAAGAGTCAGACATGACTGATCACTGCTTATTTAATTTATATACAGAGTACATCATGCAAAATGTCAGGCTGGATGAAGCACAAGCTGGAATCAAGATTGTCAGGAGAAATATCAATAATCTCAGATGTGGAGATGATACCACCCTTATGGTAAAAAGTGAAGAGGAACTAAAGAGCTTCTCGATGAAGGGGAAAGAGGAGAGTGGCTGGCTTTTAAAAAGCTGGCTTAAAACTCAATATTCAAAAAACAAAGATCATGGCATCCAGTCCCATCACTTCATGGCAAATAGATGGGGAAACAATGGAAACAGAGACAGACTATTCTCTTGGACTCCAAAATCACTGCAGATGGTGACTGCAGCCACAAAATTCAAAGACACTTGTTCCTTGGAAGAAAAGCTGTGACAAATCTAGACAGTATATTAAAAAGCAGAAATGTTACTTTGCCAACAGAGGTCCATCTAGTCAAAGCTATGGATTTTCCAGTAGCCATGTGTGGATGTGAGAGCTGCACCATAAAGAAAACTGAGCATTGAAGAACTGATGCTTTTGAACTGTGGTGTTGGAGAAGACTCTTGAGAGTCCCTTGGACTGCAAGATCAAAGCAGTCAATCTTAAAGGAAATCAGTCCTGAATATTCAGGACTGATGCTGAAGCTCCAATACTTTGGCCACCTGATGTGAAGAACTGACTCATTTGAAAAGACCCTGATGCTGGGAAAGATTGAAGGAAGGAGGAGAAGGGGATGACAGAGGATGAGATAGTTGGATGGCATCACCAACTTGATGGATACGAGTTTGAGCAAGCCCTGAGAGATGGTGAAGGACAAGGAAGCCTGGCATGCTGCAGTCCATGGGGTCACAAAAAGTTGGACACAACTGAGCAACTGAATGACAACAATGAATACATATTATATACTATGGATACAATTCATTAATTGCAACTGTAATAATGAATAAGTATGAGATGCTTATATTTTTTATGTTTATGTAATTTTATAACTTTCTGTAATGTCTTTACTGTTTCCACAATGACAAAAACATTATTTGAACCAAATTTTTTTTAAGTTCAAACACTTGATTCTGATGTTTTGTAACTTTCAGGCTTCAAGTATGTGTTTTATTAATTAGTCCTCCATTTTAGGAGCCTTATGAAATATAAAGTTAATCTCACTCACTTGCACAAATTTGTTTACTGGTGCCTATATTTATGCTTTCCCACCCCTCCCCAACCTGCATGCCAATCATGTTTTATATATACCTTTGAAAAAATTACTTCTTTCTCTGAATCTCAATCATTCTTCAATGTCAAATAAAGGTATTAGAGTAGCTTCTTTTTATATTTTAACAGTTGATATTTTATGATATTCTAGGAAGCATGTCTAATATAGCCCTCAAAGCCTTGGTTAGTTCAATATATAAATTCATTCCCATTTAGATTAACTTAATTTTTCATTAATCAAAGAAAGTATAGTCACTAGGAATACATTTTTTCCTTTTAATACTCTCTAAACTTCTTAAAGTTCAGCCCTTGTAGTGCATATATATTACCTCAACATCCCTCCTCTAGTGCATGTGATTTTCATGAAACTGTAAAGTCAGTGCATTCACGTGACATAAGTCTCAATCACTATGCTCAACGTCATAGGTGTACAGCATAGAAGAAGAGTTCTTAAGAACTATATTTTCATTGGTAGATACTAAGTTGTAGCTGGGCTTATCTGTCCACCTTTACTAGTAAACATTTTGTTTTATTACAAAATAAAAAGAATGTTATATGAAATAAATGCATTAAGGCCAAAATGAAACTAGAGTTGTTGGCCACCATTTTCCCTAGCTATATAAAGTCCACTTGGAAACCACAAAAGGTGGCCATATAGAAGGTATCAAAACTGAGAGATGGAAGAGGGAAAGAAAAATGCTGATGACATTATTTAAGCATTTGGACTAAAACGTGAGTAAACCAATCCCAGATAAATGACACAATGTATCTATCTTTCTTATTTAAAATAGTCATTGCTGGGTTTCTGGGTCCTGCAATGAAAAGAATTCTGATATGTAAAGTGCAGGAATTAACCATTTATATGCAGGGTTTTTTTTTAATCCTATTTTAAAACTTTCCCAATCACCTACGATAAATTCTATACTCTGGTATTCTCTGTATTTACTGGCTTAAATCTATGAGAAAATGTTTTCAGTCATTTACTTTTTATCTCCCTCCAAGCAACACATAATGTCTTTTTCATAGTATTTAAAAGCTTAGTGAATAAATTCTAGAAACAAAGCAGTATATCAATTTGTAATACAAAACTCACATTTCTACTTAGGTGTCAAAGATTAGCAGATACTCTGCTCATGGTAAATTGACGCCAAGACACAGAGAAAGGAAAATTAACTGCTCTTTTCTATAAATTACTATAAGTTCGGAAATTACTATAAACTGGAAATGGCCATGGTGGGCATTGTTTCAAATATTTCCTGCCTCATCTTTTAATCCAGTCATCATTAGAGTCATGGCTCTTGGCCTCCAAACTGGACTGGGACCCTCTGAATTCCTGCCCTAGCTTCTCTAACATCCTAGGTTGGGATGCCTGCAGAACCTGTTCCTTGTTTCAGAAACATAATCAGAAAGTGCAGAGGAATTAACTCCTGAGATTGCTGCTGCTGCTGCTACTGCTAAGTCACTTCAGTCGTGTCCGACTCTGTGTGACCCCATAGACGGCAGCCCACCAGGCTCCCCCATCCCTGGGATTCTCCAGGCAAGAATACTGGAGTGGGTTGCCATTTCCTTCTCCAATGCATGAAAGAGAAAAGTGAAAGTGAAGTCGCTCAGTCTGTCCGACTGTTAGTGACCCCATGGACTGCAGCCCACCAGGCTACTCCGTCCATTGGATTTTCCAGGCAAGAGTACTGGGGTGGGGTGCCATTGCCTTCCCCGCCTGAGATTGCTAATTCAGTATAATTACACTTGCCATGCCTAACCATGCTGAGTTGATAGAAGGCTAATGGTGTGGCCTTCTAAATATCTACTGGAAGCAGACAGTCACTTTAAAAAGTCACCTGACCATTTCTACAAATTGTTAACGGATTTTTTTCCTTTTCTTGAATTGGCTGGTGATCCTCTAGAAGCAACCCATTAGCCAGTGGTGCTAATTAGACCCTGATGCTTTAATTTTACTTTGCAGTTCTCGTCCTAAAAATGTTGACTTGTAATGAAATCAGTAATTAATTAAAATATCATATAAACAAATTATTGTTATACTGTGATAAGTCTTACGAAGGAAAAACAGAGAGTTCTTTAGGAGCTTAAGATAGGAAGACACAGTTTAACCTAGATACCAGGAAAAGATTCCCAGAAAAAAACATCATTCAAAGATTAAGCTAACGTAGTAGGAAAATTAAGACATCACATTGCCAACAAAAGTCTGTATACTCAAGGTTATGGTCTTTCCAGTAGTCATGTATGGATATGTGCTGTGCTTAGTCACTCAGTCATGTCTGACTACTTACTCTATGCGACCCCATGGACTATAGTCCATGAGGCTCCACCGTCCATGGGGATTCTCTAGACAAGAACATGGAGTGGGTTGCCATGCCCTCCTCCAGGAGATCTTCCCAACCCAGGTCTCCCACACTGCAGGCAGATTCTTTACCATCTGAACCACCAGGAAGTTCATGAATGCTGGAGTGGGTAGTCTATTCCTTCTCCAGGGAATCTTCCTGACCAGGAATCAAACCAGGGTCTCCTACATTGTAGGCAGATTAGCTGAGCTACCAAGGAAGCCCCTGTATAGATATACAGATATGAGAGCTGGATAATAAAGAAAGTAAAGCACCAAAGAATTGATGCTTTTGAACTGTGGGTTCTGGAGAAGACTCTTGAGAATCCCTTGGAAAGCAAGGAGATCAAACCAGTCAATTTTAAATACTCTTTAGAAAGACTGATGCTGAAGCTGAAGCTCCAATAATTTGGCCACCTGATGAGAAGAGATGACTCACTGGAAAAGACCCTGCTGCTGGGAAAGATTGAAGGTAGAAAGATAAAAGTATGACAGAGGATGAGATGGTTGGATGGCATCAATGATTCAATGGACATGAACTTGGGCAAACTCTGGGAGATGGTAAGGGACAAGGAAGCCTAGCATGCCCCAGTCCATGGGGTCCCAAAGAGTCAGACACAACTTGGCAACTGGACAACAGCAGAAGAGAGAAAGCATCATAGCCATGTGGAAAAATCTGGACAAAGCTCTGTGATTGGAGTGAGCATGGGAGCTGACATGGCTGAAGGAAGATCAATGTGAATGGAATGAAGAAAGTGAGGAAAGCCTTCATCATATGAGATTCTACAGACATTGTTAAAGCTTTCATCTTTATCCTGAGAAAAGAGAAAAACAACTAAAGATTTTTAAGCAAAATTTGGTGTGAAAAGATGTAGGGTTGTAGTAGTTAAGATGTTTTGTTGGTCAAAGTCTAACTCCATTTTACCAAGACTTCACTTTATCAAGCGTTAAACCCAGGTAACTGTGAAGAGAAATGTTTTCCTACTTTACTGAATGAACAAAGGAACAGAGATATCTAAACTTACAAGTACTCACCCATGATATGTCACACATGTATATTCTCACCTCTCGTGTTTATCCCATTTTTTAAAATATGACAATACGCAACCACCTCTATGAGTGCCATTTCAAAATTTTGCATCAACATTTCCTATTTCAGTCTTATGACAAACAAAAGAAAGCATGTATGGTTTAAGGTCTAAAATTACTTAAATTTCATGTACAAATAAACTTATTTACAAAATAGAAACAATTACAAATGTAGAAAAGAAATTTATGGGTATCAGTGAGTAAGGGGAGGGGTAAATTGGAGGATTGGGATTGACATACACACACTATATAAAATAGATAACTAATAAGGACCTACAATGGCACCCTACTCCAGTACTCTTGCCTGGAAAATCCCATGGACGAAGGAACCTGGTGGGCTGCAGTCCATGGGGTCGCTGGGAGTCAGATATGACTGAGTGACTTCACTTTCACTTTTCACTTTCATGCACTGGAGAAGGAAATGGCAATCCACTCCAGTGTTCTTGCCTGGAGAATCCCAGGGACAGGGGAGCCTGGTGGGTTGCCGTCTATGGGGTCGCACAGAGTCGGACACGACTGAAGCGACTTAGCAGCAGTAGCAGCATATAGCACAAGGAACTCTACTTGATACTCTGTAATGGCCTATATGAAATAAGAACCTAAAAAAAAGGTTGATATGTGTATATGAACACATTCACTTTGCTACATACATGAAATAACACAACACTGCAATCAACTATACCCCTATAAAAATTAAATTTAAAAAATTACGTGCTACTCTGACATCTGAGAGAAATCAGGAGGGCTTCATCTGGCCTAACTGCAAGTTTCCCTCCTGATTTTTCTTCTGAGGGTAAGGTCCCCTAGCTAACTATCCTTCCTTATCAAGGGAACCACAGTCTCTGCTTATCCCTAAGTAACAGATTTCAGTTCCCTGCCCTCCCAGGTTGTAAATAACAATGTGTGCACACTAAGTCCCTTCAGTCATTTCTGACTCTTTGCAACCCTATGGACTGCAGCCACCAGGCTCCTCTGTCTATGGGATTCTCCAGGCAAGAGTACTGGAGTGGGTTGCCATGCCCTCCTCCAGAGGCTCTTCCTGACCCAGGGACCCAATCAGTATCATTTAAATCTCCTGCATTGGCAAGCAGGTTCTTTACCATTAGCACCACCTGGTAAGCCTGTAAATAACAATATATGTGACTAATTCACTACTGTCAATCTCACATGTGCAATGTTGGATGTCATGTGTTCAGCCATCTTCACAATCCCATAGTACAATCTCTCCGCCATGAACAAGGAGATGATTAAAACAGCATGTGATGTTTGGGAGTTCGTGTAAAAAAAATAAATAAATAAATACATACATACATACAAAAAAAAAAAAAAACAGCATGTGAAAAAAAACTGTGAAAATGCTGTGAAAGGTATTATTTTAAAAATATAAAATCAGGCCTTTAAATTAAGCTAAATCTTATTTTCTACTGTCAAATCGCCCTGTCATTTTACTGATGACTGAGACTATAGAAATAAAGTTGCCTTTCGCAAGTTCATGTAACTACTAAATTTTATCATTAGATTTAAAACTTCTGGTTGTCTGAATCCAAAGCTCATTTTTCCTATTACGTCATATTGCAACATTTGTCCCCCTTCAAATGGGAAGTATACACAATGAAAATAATTAATATAGTTCCCTTTTAAGAAAAATATAAATATCAAATAAGTGATTTTCTTAAAAAGGATTATATTACACCCAGGTAATCCACCCACAATTTTAGGCAAACATCTCATAAAAAAGTTCTCAGCTATCTCTGGTTAATCTATCACTAACAACCTTTGACACACACAAACACATAGATACACTTGATAACCACTGCCACCCCTATTGCACATCCATGCATTTAGTGTTAGCACTTCTATGAAGGAAAGATTTATGTCTGGTCAACTGACACAACCATGGAAAATGTTCCATCATAATGCTTCAACTGTAAAATAACACATTATATCAGTACTGTTACCATACATAATGTCTACATGACACCACTTACTTGGTAATTTCTAACATGACCAAATAGTACAGAACAGGATTTGAAGGAGTGCTGTTTGGCCCAGTTCCTTGAGCAGGGATCAATAAACAAACATAATCAGTGTGTACACTTGCATCAGCTCTGAAATGTGCACAATCAACACAGATGGGAATATCCAGAATAAAGAAGTGATATGCTTCCATTTGAATGCAGAGTTCCAAAGAATAGCATGGAGAGATAAGAAAGACTTCCTCAGCAATCAACGCAAAGAAATAGAGGAAAACAACAGAATGGGAAAGACTAGAGATCTCTTCAAGAAAATTAGAGATACCAAGAGAACATTTCATGCAAAGATGGGCTCGATAAAGGACAGAAATGGTATGAGCCTAACAGAAACAGAAGATATTAAGAAGAGGTAGCAAGAATACACAGAAGAACTATACAAAAATGATCTTCACAACCCAGATAATCACGATGGTGTGATCACCAACCTAGAGTCAGACATCCTGGAATGCAAACTCAAGTGGGCCTTAGGAAGCTTCACTATGAACAAACCTAGTGGAGGTGATGGAATTCCAGTTGAGCTATTTCAAATCCTGAAAGATGATGCTGTGAGCATGCTGCACTCAATATGCCAGCAAATTTGGAAAACTCAGCAGTGGCCACAGGACTGGAAAAGGTAAGTTTTCATTTCAGTCCCTAAGAAAGGCAATGCCAAAGAATGCTCAAACTACTGCACAATTGAACTCATCTCACAGGCTAGTAAAGTAATGCTCAAAATTCTCCAAGGCAGGCTTCAACAGGATGTGAACCTGTGAACTTCCAGATGTTCAAGCTGGATTTAGAAAAGGCAGAGAAACTAGATCAAATTGCCAACATCCGTTAGATCACTGAAAAAGCAAGAGAGTTCTAGAAAAATATCTAGTTCTACTTTATTGACTATGCCAAAGCCTTTGACTGTGTGGACCACAACAAACTTTGGAAAATTCTTCAAGAGATGGGAATATTAGACCACCTGACCTGCCTCTTGAAAAATCTGTTCGCAGGTCACGAAGCAACAGTTAGAACTGGACATGGAACCACAGACTGGTTCCTAATTGGGAAAGGAGTACGTCAAGACTATATACTGTCACCCTTATTTAACTTGTATGCAAAATACATCATGAGGAATGCTGGGTTGGATGAAGCAAAAGCTAGAATCAAGATTGCCAGGAGAAATATCAATAACCTCATATATGCAGATGACACCACCCTTTTGGCAGAAAGCAAAGAAGAACTACAGAGGCTTTTGATGAAAGGGAAAGAAGAGAGTGAAAAAGCTGGCTTAAAACTCAACATTCAGAAATTTAAGATCATGGCATCTGATCCCATCTCTTCATGGCAAATAGACAGGGAAACAGTGGAAACAGTGACAGACTTTATTTTGGGGGGCTTCAAAATCACTGCAGATGGTGATTGCAGCCATGAAATTAAAAGACACTTGCTCCTTAGAAGAAAAGTTATGACCAACCTAGACAGCATATTAAAAAGCAGAGACATTACTTTGTGAGTAAAGGTCCAGCTGGCAAGGCTATGGTTTTTCCAGTAGTCATTTGTGGATGTGATAGACTTAAAGAAAGCTGAGTTCCAATAAATTGATGCTTTTGAACTGTGGTGTTGGAGAAAACTCTTGAGAGTCACTTGGACTGCAAGAAGATTCAACCAGTCCATCCTAAAGGAAATCAGTCCTGAATATCCATTGGAAAGACTGATGCTGAAGCTGAAACTGTAATACCTGGGCCACCTGATGTGAAGAACTGACTCTTTTGAAAAGACCCAGATGCTGGGAAAGGTTGAAGGCGGATTAGAAGGGGATGACAGAGGATGAGATGGTTGGACGGCATCACTGACTCAATGGACATGAGTTTGGGTGGGCTCCAGGAGTTGGTGATGGACAGGGAGGCTTGGCATGCTGCAGTCCCTGGGATCGCACAGTCAGACACGATTGAGTGACTGAACTGAACTTTCAACCTGTTAAAGATAATTATTTCATAAAATCTCTTAATCTCTTAATACAGAGTTAAAGATAGAAATTATTCAACATATAGCATATGTTAGATATTAGGATCGAAAGGAAAATCTGTTGGGGCCTTATGTAGTCTTCAAAGCACAATAACTATTTTGTGTATTTAACATTACACAACATTCAAACAATAAAACACTTGCAGACATCTTCCTACTAAATTTATTCTTAAATCAAGTAAATGGATTTTCTCATATAAAGTTACTTATGATTAGTGAGAAGTAACAACAAAATTTTCAAAACCCAAATCAGCAAACTAGAGAAGATTTTCATTTTCAAAAGTCAGTTAAGTCTTCTCTGTTATTAGAGAAAACACACATACACACCTCATATTTAATATGTAATCTAGCTATGCTCCATACATTTTAACATTCTAAATTTATTTCACTTTGCTCAGGAAAATTTCCACAAGGAAACAGACAGCTGTGGGAAACGGAGTTGGCATTCAACTTAGGTTTACAAGCATTTACTGAGTGTGTATTTTCTGCCAGGAGCCTGTTATATTTTGAAGATAAATGGTAAATTAAATGTATATACTTAGTCCCTCCTATAGAATTTGGTTGTGGCATAAAACAAAGACTCTTCTATACTTCTATTCTATTTTTCTCATTTGTTCATGGGACTTACTTTTTATTTGTATTTGTCTAGTTGTCTGCTTACTTGTTTGTAATCTGGCTTCTCCAACATCAGCTGATACACCCATGAAGAAAGGACTTGTCTACTTCATTCTTCATGGTAAATCTTGTGCCTAACAGAAGTCTGGCATATTAGATAAGTAATAGACTATGTCTGTGGTCCCCAAACCATCCATAGTTTCAACGATTCACTAGAAGTACTCCCAGAATTTAGAAATGTTATGTCCATGGCAGTGTTTATTACAGCAAAAGGATAAAGATTGATATCAACAAGGGGGAAAAGTGCATGTAGCAGAGTTCAGGAGAGACTAAGCACAAGCTTCTAGTTTTCCTCTCCCAGTGGAGTCATACAAACAGCAGTTAATTTTCCTAGCAATGATGTCCAACAACAGGCATTGCATATTACCAAACAAGTAGCTCGCCTGAGCCTGTTGTCCAGGGTTTATCACTGGAGGTCGATCACATAGGCAGGAAACATTGGTTACTCAGCCTCCTGCCCCTGTAGAGATCAAGCTGACACAACACTGCTAAAGGATGCACCATGAATCACATTCTTAGCATAAACTGTCTGCTGTGGCCCAAGGCCCCAGGTGTACAAAGATACTCCTATCAGGCAGTATATTCCAATGGCTTAGATATTATCTCTCAGGAGCCAGTCAAGGGCCAGTCCTTTCTTTGAAATGTGCAGGGCTTGAGCAACCCAAACTCTAATCAGTTAATCCTTTATTGCACATAAATATCTGCTAAGAACTCAGTGAATAAAATATTAGGAATTTTATGAAAAGAGAAGGGCAGAGTACCTTAAGAGTATATAGCAAGGGTTTAGCCTCATTTAGGGATAGGAAATGTCTCCCTGAGAAGGCAAGTTGAAACTGTGATCTAGAAGATAAATGGAAGGGACCAACTCAAAAAATGGGGAATGTGAAAAAGAGAGTGAAAAAGGAAGTGACAGCTGTAGGGATAACATCACTGTGGTGGTTTAGTCGCTAAGCCATGTCTGACTCTCGCTATCCTCCTCTATCCATGGGATTTTCCCATCAAGAATACTGGAGTGGGTTGCCATTTCCTCCTCCAGGGGATCTTCCAAGCCAGGGGCTGAACCCGTGTCTCTTCGTCTCCTGTATCGGCAAACAGTTTCTCTTCCTGGGTGCCAGCAGCAAAGAATCAGCCTGCCCAGCAGGAGACGCAGGTTTGATCCCTGGGTTAGGAAGATCCCCTGCTCCAGTATTCTTGCCTGGAAAATCCTATGGAAAGAGGGGTCTGGCAGGCTATAGTCCATGGGGTCGCAAAGAATCAGACGTGACTTAGCAACTAAACAGCCACAAATAGCATGTGCCAGGCACTGTTCAAGCTGCTGCAAATATAGGGATATCAGACCAGAGTGAATAAGTAGCATGGGAAAAATCTAGGGACATATTTGTCATTTTTAAACGACTCCATCTGGTCTCTATAAAGAACATACATCGATGTTCATAGAGAAGAGAAAACTCTCTGCATACATTTCTTTCAGATGTATCATTTAAATTTTATACCAAGAGCAAACAAACCCTTCCTATGACTTGTATAGTTTAGGCTCCAATCTATCCTTAGTCTTCTCTGGTAGCTCACACACTTTAAAAAAATATTTAGTAACATTTACTATGTACCAAGCATAATGCAGGGCTTTGTCAATATAGCAGCTAACCTAAGTTTTGACCTTAAAAAGGAATTTTATCTGAAATGAATTGACATAGTTTTACACTGTGAGAGTATAACATAAAGGGAAAACTATAAATGGGAATAATGAGTGGAATCAAATTTACATGATTTACATGTGGGTAGCAAAGACATCCTTTCTAAGGAATCACATTTGAACTGAGATAAAAAAGACAGAGGAGTGAGCCAGGTCAAGGGCAAACAGTGTGGAGAACAGGGAATGAGAAGCAGTACCAGAAAGGATCACAGGCCCGTGGGAAGACTCAGAGTGGGAAATAATTTGATGTGGTGTAGGACACAAAGAAAGGCAGTATTTCTGGGGTGTTATATATAGCACGGAACTGGTACAAGGAACAGGTGAAGTAAAAAAAAAGGGCCAAATGATGGAAGTCCTTCTTGCCTATCATCAGAGCATGCCTTTAATTTGCAATGCAGGTACAGAGTAGAGTACTTATATATTGCAGAAATTGTAAAACTGTAAAAGAAGTATTCCCTGTTCCTAAGTAGCTTGGAACATAGGAGGGAAGATAAGATGGACAAATTTTCTCTGGTTCAAGCCAGAAATCACAGAAGGATGAAGAAAATAAGGTCTCGAGGAGGTAAAATAGAATGAGGTCAGATATTATTTCTTGAAAGGAATATTTTACCTGCAATCCAACTATATAATAGCTTTAACAACAACAACTGAAAAAAATAGGTTAATATACTATGAAAATCTGCAAAAGCTCTTCAGAGATATACATGGGAAGCTAGATGAATTGGTTTACCTTAGCTTCTACTGCTAAGTAGAAGCAAATTTCTGTTTCCTTCCACATGTTCTAAGAACAGTTTGACAGTTTCTTTTTCTGTCCTGAGACACATGTACAATACAATATATTTTGTCAGTAAAACAGGTGAGCTATGGCTTTAATGCAATGTCAGGTGGGGAAACTGCAACAGTATTAAAATATTCAAATCAGATAATGCCAAAAGTGATGGAGATGTTTTAACATCTGCCAAACATTCCGCTATGATTTCAAGAAACCCAAAGAAAGTTTCATGGATCTCATTACAAGAAAGGAAAATTTATACTGAGAGTTCTCTGAATAAAAGATTAACCAGGAATGCTCATCAGAAGGTTCACATTGCAGGTAGGTAAGTAAATTGTGGTGCTTCTTATATCACGCTATTAAAGTGAAAGTGAAAGCTGCTCAGTCGTGTCAGACTCTTGGCAACCCCGTGGACGGCAGCTTGCCATGCTCCTCTGTCCATGGA
>SJYX01017981.1:0-22494 GCA_006410675.1 Oreotragus oreotragus | reverse complement strand
GGATTTCTTTGGAAGGACTGATGCTAAAGCTGAAACTCCAGTACTTTGGCCACCTCATGCAAAGAGTTGACTCATTGGAGAATACACCTGTCTCTTATACACATCTAGATGTGTATAAGAGACAGGTATAGAGCTTCTCCATCTTTGGCTGCAAAGAATATAATCAATCTGATTTCGGTGTTGACCATCTGGTGATGTCCATGTGTAGAGTCTTCTCTTGTGTTGCTGGAAGAGGGTGTTTGCTATGACCAGTGCATTTTCTTGGCAAAACTCTATTAGTCTTTGCCCTGCTTCATTCCACATTCCAAGGCCAAATTTGCCTGTTACTCCTGGTGTTTCTAACTAACACCCAAAAAAGATGTCCTTTTCATTAGTTGCTAAGTCATGTTCAACTCTTGCCACCCCCATGGACTGTAGCCCACCAGGTTCCTCTGTCCATGGAATTCTCCAGGCAGGAATACTGAAGTGGATTCCATTTCCTTCTCCAGGGGATCTTCCTGACCTGGGGATTGAACCCATGTCTCTTGCATAGCAGGTGGATTCTTTGCCACTGAGCCACCAGAGAAGCCCATATCTTCAACTAAGTGCCATAAAAATGACTTTTTACTCAACTTATTTAAACTTTTAAAATTTTTTCACCCATTTTTCCCACCCACACCACCACCATCACATCTAGCAACCACTAATCTGTTCTCTGTATCTGTGAACTTAGTTTATATTCCACATATTGGAACCATCATTTGTCTTTCTCAGTCTGACTTAAGTTCACTTAGCATGATACCCTTGAATCTACACATGCTGTGGCAAATGGCAGTATTTCCTACTTCTATATGACTGAATAGTATTCCACTGTGTATATTACACAATTTCTCTATCTCTGTCTTTCCATATCAGCTATTGTAAATAATGCTGCAATAACATGAGAGAACATACATCTTTTTGAATTCAAGTTTTCCTTTTCTTCCAATTAATATTTAGGCATGGAATTGCTAGATTATATGATAGTTCTATTTTTCATTTTTTGAGGGATCTTCTATAGCGGCTACACCAATTTACATTCCCACCAACAGGGCATAAAAGTTCTCTTTACTCCACATTCTTGTGAACACTTGTTATTTCTTGTCTTTCGGATAATAACCATTGTAACAGGTGTGAGGTGATAGTTCACTGTGGTTTTGATTTCTCTGCTGACTAATAAGGTAGAATATCCTTCCATGTTTCTGTTGGCCATCTCTATGTCTTCTATGGAACATATACCTACTTAGATCTTCTCAGTATTTTCTTATCAGACTTTTGTTGTTGTTGTTGTTGTTGTTTTGTTGTTGTTTTGAGTTGTATAAGTTTTTTATTAATTTCAGATATTAGCACCTTATGAGATGTATGATTTGCAAATATTTTAAACAATGTTTCTCCCCAGCCCCAGTCCCTATCTTTGTTAGGAAATACACAGGGCTAGTAAACACAGTAGTTTCAATATCCAGTGATTTGATCTAACTTGACTCTTAGTTTAATGGGATTTTTCATCTAGACCCAGAAACTTGTCCTGAGAAAGCAAAAAACAAAAACACACCCATGGGAGATATTAACTGGGTCAAAAGGGCTTTCATAAAATGCAATTTCTGACCAGAAATTCACTGTCAATGAGAAGAATAAACTGTTCTCTGTATTTTTGAAGAGCTTTTCTCCTGACCCTCTGAATTTAACAAACAATTTCCTTATTTACCTTGAAAAAAATCACCCAGGGTTGACACAAATGCAAGATTTGTACCCATACGAGTGTATCAAACCCTCAGGCTGAGCTACTCAATGTTTTCAAGCAAGTAACCACCTAGTGACAGTGTGTTGTTGATTGAGATTCTCTTGAATGGGGTTGATAACCTTGACTTCCTCAATCCAGGAAGAATATTAAAAATGACTTTTTGCTGACTTTACAATGCATAAGAATAGAATTCTCCAATGTTTCTCTCAGCACAGGTAACAGACCTTGGTTTATTCATATTTGAATCTGTCAAATAAGCTATAATATAAACAGAACAAAAAGAATGAGATCATTTTTTCTGAGAGGATCAGTGCCACAGTAATAAGGCAAAGCAATCTTACAAAGCTAGATACCTGAAATTCATAATGACTCTAACATGAACCATTTACAGACAAAGTCTCTATCCTGAACTTAATGCTGGGATCAGAGTGAAATGGAAAATAACTCTATTAAATTACAAAGCCTTATTGAAATTACTTTGTTCTTGACAAAGTTCTATAAATGTCCACCTTTATATCAGTCAAGATTCAGTTGCAGAAAACAAAATCCACTTAAGTAACAGTTTAAGCCGGAAGGAGTTCAGAATTGAGCACTAAATTACTTACACATCTGTGGGAAGGCTGAAGAAACAGATTTTAGATTGGAAAGTCACACTCAAAACCACACCACAAAACAGGTCCACCAAAGAGCTGCTGCCTCTTCTGTAATCAATAAACCTCTGATTTCACAACCATACTCTGGCTTTGATTATCACAAAATCATTATCATCAAAAGATAGACTGCAAATGCTGCCCATTCCTGAATCTGCTGTGCCCACTGTGATCCATGGATGCACAAGGGCTGTCATATCCTGCACGATGACACCACACAGCTGGTAACTGGATGCCACCTCAGAAAAACAAAATCCTTCACAGCTGAGCTTGGCAGTAGAAACACTCTAGAAGTATCAGAGATGGAGCCCCAACCTCACTTCTGCTGTCCAAATCTCATCTAATCAGCCAAATCCAAATCACATTCATTACAGTAGCTGCAAGGGAGTCTGGATAATGTATCTTCTGGCTTTCCAGCCTCTGCAGGTCAGGAGGCACACAAGAGCGAGGGTGAAATGGTTATTAAGTGCCAATTTTCAAACCTCACAATGGTGCTATTCTGGTTGGACAGTCATTAGTATTCTAAGGTCTATCTAGGGTCTCACTTTCAAATGTGGTCTCAGATAGGGAAAGGATTTTAATAGTCACCAGTCCATCTCTTTTTATTAACTGTGAACCAGAGATGATGGTATTTTGCTTGATGTCACAGCTAATTAATGGTGGAACCAAGAAGAGAAATCATATTGTCTGACTTTCAGTCTAGTCCTCTTTTTTATCTCCTCCAGGGATATCTACTGTGGTTTCCCTGGTGGCTAAGATGGTAAAGAATCTGCCTGCAATGTGGGAGACCTGGATTCAATCCCTGGGTTGGGAAGATCCCCTGGAGAAGGAATTGGCAACCCACTCCAGTATTCTTGCCTGGAGAATCCTATAGACAGAGGAGCCTGGTGGGCTGCTGTCCATGACATCACAAAGAGTTGGACACGACTGAGCAACTAACACACACAGGGATACCTAAAGACATAAAAAGTAGTAAAAAGTGTGGCAATATGGCTGATTCATATCAATATATGGCAAAAACCATCAGAATATTGTAAAGTAATTATCCTCCAATTAAAACAAATTAATTTTTTAAGTGTGGCAATAGCATTTCCATTTCAGATCTGGTTGTATATAAAATACATATAGATGAATTATATACAGTGAAGGCAATGGAAAATATTTCTTTCTCAGGATTTATATGAAATTTTAAATACTTGTATGACATATTTATATCTCCTATATATGAGATATTATATTTGTTATTGGAGAACTGATGGTGACCAAAACAGATATGAGATGAAAAGAGCTGGTCAGTAAAAAAAAGCAGAGGGTATGCTACCTGCCATCTACCTGAAATAAAAGAAACTCAGAAACTGAGAAAATCTCCATACAGTTGAAGCATAACTTACAAAAGGCAAGAAAGGAAACTAGTAAAAACATCAGGAGCAAATGCTAGAGGCACTTTAAAGCCACACAGAAAACTTTGAATTTCATCCTGAGGCACAGTTTCCACAATTTCACTCATTCACCTGCTGAATTCATTATTTTGCCCTGTCCCTGTATTAGGTTCCTAGGGTCCCCTTAATAAAGATCCACAACTTGGTGACTTAAAACAATAGAAATTTATTTTCTTATAGTTCTGGAGGCTAGAAGTCAGAAAGCTGTCAGCAGGGCAATGGTCCCTCTGAAGACTCTAGGAGGAATAGTACCTTGCCTCTTAGTTTTTGGTGGTTGACAATCTTTGGTGATCCTTGGCTTATAGACAAAGCATTCCAGTCTCTGCCTCCATTATCACATGGCGTTCTCTCTGTGTATCTGTTTCTGTCTCTTCTCTTCTTCTTATAAGAAAATATTGGATTAAGCCCTTCTTGGGCTAAAGACTCACCCTACTCTAGTAAGACCTCATCTTAATATTATATATGCATGAATGCATTCTCAGTCGCTTAAGTCATGTCTGACTCTTTGCAACCCTATGGATTGTAGCCTGCCAGACTCCTCTGTCTATGGGATTGTCCAAGCAAGAACACCAGAGTCAGTTGCCATGCCCTCCTCTAGGAGAACTTCCAGACCCAAGGATCAAACCCATGTCTCCTGTGTCTCCTGCTTTGCAGGCAGATTCTTTACCCCTGAACCACTGGGGAAGTCCAACTTGTTATATATGCAAAGACCTTATTTCCAAATGAGATCACTTTCTGAGATTCTGGAAAGGACATCAATTAGGAGGAGGAGGGAAACAATACCCTACACAGTACAACTTCTGATGCCATTAATCACTTAATAGTTTCTTTAAATCAACTCATTAAGTCAGCTTCTAAGCAATAATATCCATCCATATGTCTGAAAGCTAGTGGTATGTTTTCAATACACACCAAAAAAAAAAAGCCTTCAAATTATGAAAACTAAAAATCTTTATCCATACAGTAATAGCAATGCCTGTGCCAAATTCAAGAAGAAATGCCTGAAAATATAGGTTAAAAAAAGCCCTTGAGATAAAGCTGTCAACTGTTTTCACCTATGAGCAGACATTGGAGATAACCTGGACTTACAGGTTTGTCTTTCTAATGCATTATATCACTGATTCCCAACCCTGGGCATAATTTAAAAGCACTCTGTGCCAATTAAATCATATTCTCTGAGGCTAATTTTTAATAATATCCAATAACTTCAATGCATAGCCAGGAATGAGAACCAATATATCCATGATCCTTTTAAAGAGATTTTTTACTACACTTTGTAATTGGTTTTAGCAATGGCCTAGAGAAAGAATGAACAGGAATTAAAAGTCACATGCTAATTGAGCATTTGCTGAGTATAATCCAGGTAGCTGAATGTTTTGCAGATAACAGAAAGTTAACTAAACATTTATCTGTTATATAGATAAACAGATTAATCTGTTTATCTATCTAACAGGTTTTAGTGCTGAAAAGATCAACCCCTCTTTTTTTTCTTTTTTCACTCTAGGAAGAGTCCTGGAGAATAATGTAGGGTAGGCAGAGAGCAGCCTACTGGAACCAGGTCCCAATATTCAGAAAAAGCTGTAATATTTAGAAAGACCTGTATTATGTGTTATCACAATAAAAGAAGTTAAATTTACTATTAAATTTATAATTTATTATTATTATTCCTATTTTAAATTTATTATTCTATTTCCTTATGCAGCCATTCACCTGGAGTTACACTGATTTTGTGGCACATACAAGAATCTAGTTCCTGTATTCCACTTTTGTATTACTATTATATGCCTGAAAGCTATTGTGTGCATGCAAAATGCTGGGTACCCTTTAAGAGCACAGCCTATAACTAAGTGTTCTAATCACCCATGTGGTATTACTTTCATTACTCATTTTACAGATAAGAAAACTGAGAGCTGCGGGATTAAATAGCTTTGTCGGGATTGCAGTTAGTGTGTACTATGCAGTCCAGAGTTGGGACTGAAACTGAGGCAGTCTGGCTGGGAGTGAGTGTACATAACCCTTCTGCTTGCTCTGCTCTATCTGCACAGCTACTGCTCCTTCTGCTTATTTAAGAGAAACAGCAAAGTAGATTGAATCAAAGCAGCCATTTGCTTTTGGAAACACCTGTATTCCTGATGGGAGTATAATTAATCCTACATTAACTTCATGGTAAAAGCATCAGTTGTTGCTGATTTCTGTTCTGACAACAACGATGGATATTTCCAATTATTTCCTGCACTCATTAGCATGGTTTCCAGATGAAAAATGTCTTGGATTTCTGGTAGAAATGTTAGTCATTTGAAAAGCCTAACCCATGGTCTACAAACAAAAACATAATGGGCCAAATAATATGGACATATTAAATCTGAATCAAAAGTTGCATAATAGCACATTTCCTTGGTTTTCATTACCAACCTAAATCAAAATATGATTAAGAACAATAACAACAAAACAGTAGAATACAACAATTTCCAGCAATTTTAGCCATTAAAAGAAATAATGAATAAAGCTAATTCCTTGCACATACAGCAGAGCATTAACTGACAACACAAGCATCTATGAAAACCATTCAAGCACAGCTGGGTGCTGCAGCCCACTTGCATTGAATCTGTCTCCCAATTAAAATATTTCCAGCCACTGGGAAATTACAGGTCTTTCTAAATATTGGGAGCTGGTTCCAGTAGGCTGCTCTCTGCCTATCCTACATTATTCTCCAGAACTGTTCCTGGGGTAAAAAAATAAAAGAGGGTGATCTTTTCTGCACTAAAACCTTTTTCTACCACTTAATTCATTCCTTTTTTTCTTCCTAATATCTCAAATGCTTCATACAGAGGCAAGCAAGCACCTGAGACAATTGATAAAAGAACCATTAACGTGAGATGTTCACTCCAAAAAGCATGGACATGGAGACACCAGTCTGGGTAAACTTTGTGAGCAATCTGAGACACTGAAGACTTTGGGACTTGGAAAAACCAGTCCTTGGAAACAGGCCCATGGAGTCCTTGATGTTATTACCTTTAGGTAGAAGCAGGCACCTAGAACTCAGCTGACCACATCACTGGGAAGTAGAAGCTGGAAGGATAAGAAGTGAGATGTTAGCAGCTGCTTAATAGCATGAACATAGCAATTAAGATGAAGTCCTAAGCTGTTCTAAAATATCATAGAAGCCACACCTCAGGACTAAGGACCATATCACAGAACTAAGAGCTGATAGTTTGGACTAAGGAAAAAAGAAACGAAATAAACCTATCCCAGCAAAGTTTAGAGCCAGGCCTTCATAGAATCAGTGTCAGCTAATCCTCTTTAGAAGAAGATAATCAAGGGTCTACTTCGTATCATCCACAATATCCAATATACAAAATAAAGTCAACAGGCATGCCAAGAAGGACAATGTAACATAGTCAATTAAAAGAGATGAATAGATGATCCAGATGATAGATTAACAAGGACTTCTAAATAATTTTATAAATATTTTTAAGCTGATAGGAAAGAATGCATATAATGAGGGAATGATTTCAAGAAAGATGTGGAAAATCTGAAGAAGAATCAAATTGAATTTCTAGAATTAAAAATACAATATCTAAAATTTTTAAAATATACGATAACATCAAATTGAATACTGGGGGGGAAAGCATCAATGAACTTGAAGGCACATCAATAGAAATTACTGAAACTAAGAACAAGGAGGGAAAAAGACCAAAGGAAATTTTGAGGAGCAATTATTTTCAGCATGAAATTGTATATTCACAAAAATTGTAAACTTAGTGTGAGAGTAGAACAGAACATCTTTAGACCTGCAAGATCTCAAAAGACTAACCATCCATAAACTTCAAATCTACTGAAAAAAGGAGTAAGTCAAAACAAAGGTGTACATTATAATAGAGGAAGAGAAGAGGCAGAACTCTGTTGAGGGTTTGAGGGACTGCAGCTGCTGCTAAGTCACTTTAGTCATGTCTGACTCTTTGTGACCCCACGGGCTGTAGCCCACCAGGCCCTTCTGTCCATGGGATTCTCCAGGCAAGAATACTGGAGTGAGTTGCCATACCCTCCTCCAAGGGGTCTTCCCACCCAGGGATTGAACCCATGTCCCTTGCAGCTCCTGCATTGGCAAGCAGGTTCTTTACTACTAGCCACCTGGGAAGACCTTGAGGAACTAGAGCAGGGGAAAGAACTACATCTTCATTTTCCATGGTAGAAAGTCAATAAATAAAGCTTGAAAAGGAAAACAAGAAGCAACAGTAAAAATATGAGTTTTGGAGCTGTGAGTAGTACCATAATAATCAGCCAAAAGTGTTCAAAGTAACTGTCTTTGGAAGAAGAATTTTGAATCAGGGAGTTGGAACATTCAGAGGTCTGCTCTTTGCCATAAGTTGCGGTGGAATACTTGATTCCTTAAATAATAGGACTGTTTAACCTTGATCAAAATAAAGACAATTTTTAAGAAGAGAAAAAAATTTAAGAAATATATAATATCTGAATAACCAAAAGAGTAAAACTAGAACTTAACCATAAAACAAAGAATGATTCTTCAATCAGAGAAGAAAGATTGAGGGGAGTTGGGAGAGTTAAATTTAGGGATTAGGTTAACTATTAAGACTATGGTTTCACCGACTCGATGGACATGAGTTTGCGTGAACTCTGGGAGTTGGTGATGGACAGGGAGGCCTGGTGTGCTGTGATTCATGGGGTCGCAAAGAGTCGGACACGACTGAGCAACTGAACTGAACTGAACTTCTAGTTTTAATTTGCAGTCTTTCACAATGAGATTAACTAATTCTAAGAAGGCTGTAAGGCTATTTTTTAAAAGTAATTTCACTCACAGGAATTTGAGGAAAGAAGACAAAGTATTAGGAAATCGAATTAGAGACTAATAAACCCAAATTGCTGAAAACCTTGTCTTTCAAGAGAGGGGAAAATAAGAGCGTTTTCCTTTAAGCTGTAATTATACAATTATTAAAAGACACCAACAACAAAAGAGCACAAATAAATCTCCTGAGAAAAGACATAAAATGATGACTCTTGGCAGAGTGCTATGGGTTTCTCTGGTAGCTCAGACAGTGATGACCCAGAGGGATGGTACGGGAAGGGAGGTGGGAGGGGGGTTCAGGATTGGGAACACATGTACACCCATGGCGGATTCATGTTGATGTATGGCAAAAGCAATACAATATTGTAAAGTTAAAATAATAAAAAACACACACACACACACACAGGAAAAAATATATATAAAAATAAAAAACAACAAAAAAAGAATCTGCCTGCAATGTGGGAGACCTGGGTTTGATCCCTTGGTTGGGAAGATCGTCTGGAGGAGGAAATGCAACTCATTCCAGTATTCTTGCCTGTAGAATCCCCATGGACAGAGGAGCCTGGCAGGCGACAGTCCATGGGGTTGCAAAGAGTTGGACATGACTGAGTGACTAAGCGTAGCATAGCACAAAGTGTTATAACCTACTATGAAGGGAACTATCTGTTAGATAGCCTTGGGCTAACAGATGTGTGACCAAACTGAGTGCTTTTGCACACAGTAATTGGAGGAAATGAAGTGTATTACTTTCTCTGCAAGCATTTTACCAATCCAAATCAACCCTCTGATGTATTGCAGAGATCTAACTGTGGTCCTATAATTATCCCAAGAAAATACAGAACTCTCTGTACATTATCTATTTGTAAAGATGCTTATACTTATTCTCTTACATTAAAGTTTTTAGTTAAGGGCTTCCCTGGTGGCTCAGGGATAAAGAATCCACCTGCCAATGCAGGGGACGACATGGACAGAGGAGCCCACGGGCTATAGTCCACGGGGTCGCAGAAGAGCTGGACACAACTTAGGGACTAAACAACCACAAACATGACTGGGCTGGCCGTCTGACGCAGCAGCCAACAGATACACGTGGTTACTAACGTCTATATTAGCTACAATTGAAGAAAAACAAAAACGTCGTTCCCGAGTCACACTACTAACAGTCTAAGCACTCACTAGCCACAAGAGTCTCGTGGACCCAGTCCTGGAGGTGTGGGTCTAGAAGGTGGCCACCGGCAGTGAAAGTTCAACAGGATTGACCACCATGAGCACTCTATATGAGTTTCCAACAAAGGAAATGTCCAAAACCACTCTTACTGTGGAGAAGGAACCAGCTTTTCCTTCAACTTTCCGACTGAAAAAGTCATCACTGTGAGCTAAAACAATGAGTTAATCTTTCAATGTGATTTTCTCAGAGATTTTTAAAAGAGAAGTTCAACTCTGGGCGAGTTCTGCTCTTCAAACAAAAAACAATCCCAACAGCAGTAGAGGCACAACCAAAATGACACAGACAGTCTATCAATGCTTTATGCCTCTTTTGTTATTTTCAATAAAAATTACAACTAAATAAAATGTAAAAAAGATCCAATGTAAAGATGAACACAAATTAGGGAGAAAAATTCTTTGTCCACCATGGGGCAATCTTTACTAGCAAAACCATCAACTGCCATACCTAAAATATGTAGGTGGCTCAGAGTTTGTAAAAACCCGCCTACCAGTGCAGGACACTCGGGTTCAATCCCTGGGGTGGGAAGATCCCCTGGAGTAGGAAATAGTAATCCTCTCCAGTATTCTTGCCTGGAAAATCCCATGGACAGAGGAGTCTGGTGGGCTACAGTCCATGGGGTCGCAGAGTCAGACACAACTCGGCAACTAAACAAGAACAACAACAAAAATCTAGAATGGAAAAAATAGTAAACTCCACGGAAGTCACTTCCTATTACGGAATCTGCAGGAATAGAAAACTTCACAAAACAGCAAGCGGCTGAATCCACCCCTTTCAAGATCAGTGGTTGCCGAATCAGAGGAAATTAAATTTCACTGATATTTATTTCAACCAATCAGCCTGACTAAACTGGATAGTGACTCAAAGGACGTTTTCTCCCCTAACTCTGTTCTCTAAAAAAGAAAGACCATTTGTATAGTTTCTCTGTGCTCACTTTCTTTCCCCACAAGTCCTAACTTAAGTCAAGTCCCTGTTCTGAAACAATACTAGAAAAACAGTTCCATTTAGACTTCAATTTTCCAATGAAGAACAATTTTAAATTATAAACACAGACTGAGTGAAGTATGTCACGCTCGCACCCACGTCCTGGGACTTCAATCTCAGCTCTCATTCACTCCTCCGCCGGCAGGGGCGGAGGCCGCGCTGGCCCTCATGCTCTATGGGAACCAGCAGCAGCGGCATCTTCTGTCTGCTCAGCGAGGACGTCCACGGATCTGGTTCTGGGTCAGACCCCTCACCTACATCAGCCCGTCCTCACCAGCCCAGGAGGGAAATGAATCTAGTACTTTCCCATACAATCATACAACAGTAAGTGCCGCTGCAACTGGCTAAATGACAGGAACCACAGGAACCAAGTGTGTGTGTGTGTGTGTGTCTGTGTCTGTCTGTCTGTCTCTGTGTGCACTCACTCAGGTCTGACTCTTTGCAACCCCAAGGACTGGACTGTAGCTGGCCAAGCTCCTGTCTGTGGGATTTTTCCAGGCAAGAATTCTGGAGTGGGTTGCCACTTCCTACTCCAGAGGATTTTTCTGACCCAGGGATCGAACCCACGTCTGTTGCATCTCCAGCACTGGCAAGTGGATTCTCTACCACTGCACGATCTGGGAAGCCCACAGGAGCCCAACATGCAAAGCTAATCAAACTGAGAAGAAATGCAAAATTTTAGGGGGAAAGACTCCCTTTTAGACATGAGATCCATCCTCCCCAACCAAGTTCTAATGTACAGTCATTGGTCCAAGTCACAGAGCTGAAGAGCTGGATACTGAGGTCCAGTGTCCACTGAGTGGACGTCAAGCTCCTTCCTCACTACCACACTGCCTGCCTCCCAGTATAAAAAGCTCTGACATTTCCTTCAACTCTGAGTCATGGTTAGAAGGTTCTACTTTTAATCAAGTGACAAACACTTAAAATATTTTAATCCAAAGGAACTGGGTCAAACTCAGTTCAATTCAGTTCAGTTCAGTCACTCAGTTGTGTCCAACTCTTTGCGACCCCATGGATTGCAGCAAACCAGGCTTCCCTGTCCATCACCAACTCCCAGAGCTTGTTCAAAGTTATGTCCATCAAGTTGGTGCTGCTATCCAACCATCTCATCCTCTGTTGTCCCCTTCCCTTCCTACCTTCAATCTTTCCCAGCATCAGGGTCTTTTCCAATGAGTCAGTTCTTTGCATCAGGTGGCCAACTAGTTTTAATTTGCAGTCTTTCACAATGAGATTAACTAATTCTAAGAAGGCTGTAAGGCTATTTTTTAAAAGTAATTTCACTCACAGGAATTTGAGGAAAGAAGACAAAGTATTAGGAAATCGAATTAGAGACTAATAAACCCAAATTGCTGAAAACCTTGTCTTTCAAGAGAGGGGAAAATAAGAGCGTTTTCCTTTAAGCTGTAATTATACAATTATTAAAAGACACCAACAACAAAAGAGCACAAATAAATCTCCTGAGAAAAGACATAAAATGATGACTCTTGGCAGAGTGCTATGGGTTTCTCTGGTAGCTCAGACAGTGATGACCCAGAGGGATGGTACGGGAAGGGAGGTGGGAGGGGGGTTCAGGATTGGGAACACATGTACACCCATGGCGGATTCATGTTGATGTATGGCAAAAGCAATACAATATTGTAAAGTTAAAATAATAAAAAACACACACACACACACACAGGAAAAAATATATATAAAAATAAAAAACAACAAAAAAAGAATCTGCCTGCAATGTGGGAGACCTGGGTTTGATCCCTTGGTTGGGAAGATCGTCTGGAGGAGGAAATGCAACTCATTCCAGTATTCTTGCCTGTAGAATCCCCATGGACAGAGGAGCCTGGCAGGCGACAGTCCATGGGGTTGCAAAGAGTTGGACATGACTGAGTGACTAAGCGTAGCATAGCACAAAGTGTTATAACCTACTATGAAGGGAACTATCTGTTAGATAGCCTTGGGCTAACAGATGTGTGACCAAACTGAGTGCTTTTGCACACAGTAATTGGAGGAAATGAAGTGTATTACTTTCTCTGCAAGCATTTTACCAATCCAAATCAACCCTCTGATGTATTGCAGAGATCTAACTGTGGTCCTATAATTATCCCAAGAAAATACAGAACTCTCTGTACATTATCTATTTGTAAAGATGCTTATACTTATTCTCTTACATTAAAATTTTTAGTTAAGGGCTTCCCTGGTGGCTCAGGGATAAAGAATCCACCTGCCAATGCAGGGGACGTGGGTTTGATTCTTGGTCCGGGAAGATCCCACATGCTGTGGAGCAACTGAGCCTGTGTTCCACAACTATCAAGCCTGTGCTCTAGAGCCTTGCAACTATTGATCCCACAGGTTGCAACTACTGAAGCCCTCACACTCTAGAGCCTGTGCTCTGCACAAGAGAAGCCACCACGATGAGAAGCCAGTGCATCTCAACTAGAGAGTAGCCCCTGCTCATCACAACTAGAGAAAAGTCTATGCAGCAATAAAGACCCAGCACAGCCAAAAATAAGCAAATATATAAAATTATTTTTAAAAAGAAATTTTAGTTAAGAGAGTATAGCCACTGTATAAATCATGCTGTAGTTTTCTAATACGATAATGCAAAAGACAGAAAAAGGCATTTTTTTGTTGTTGTTGTTAGAGAGGTAAAAGAAGAAAGCAAAATGAGGAAAGAGAACTAACATTTATTAAGTGTTGATCACCTATACAGACATTATCTCTTTGATCTTTAAAATAAATAGATATTTGTTTTATTTCAGGTTCCCTAGAAAACAGAGACAAAGTCAACTATTGAGAATTAATGGTTTTTGGAGAAAAGCAATTCCAGGGCAGCAAGGACAAGAAAAAGAAAACTGACACAGGAAGATAGAAAGCAATGCAAGGCATTCAGTCCAGTTCAGTTGCTCAGTTGTGTCCGACTCTTTGCAACCCATGTATCGCAGCACGCCAGGCCTCCCTGTCCATCATCAACCCCCAGAGTTCACTCAGACTCACGTCCATCGAGTCCGTGATGGCATCCAGTCATCTCATCCTCTGTCATCCCCTTCTCCTCCTGCCCCCAATCCCTCCCAGCATCAGAGTCTTTTCCAATGAGTCAGCTCTTCACATGAGGTGGCCAAAGTATTGCAGTTTCAGCTTTAGCATCAGTCCTTCCAAAGAACACCCAGGGTTGATCTCCTTCAGAATGGACTGGTTGGATCTCCTTGCAGTCCAAAGGACCCTCAAGAGTCTTCTCCAACACCACAGTTCAAAAGCATCAATTCTTCAGTGTTCAGCTTTCTTCACAGTCCAACTCTCACATCCATACATGACCACAGGAAAAACCACAGCCTTGACTAGACGGACCTTAGTCGGCAAAGTAATGTCTCTGCTTTTGAATATGCTATCTAGGTTGGTCAGAACTTTTCTTCCAAGGAGTAAGCGTCTTCTAATTTCATGGCTGCACTCACCATCTGCAGTGATTTTGGGGCCCAAAAAAGTAAAGTCTGACACTGTTTCCCCCATCTATTTCCCATGGAGTGATGGGACCGGATGCCATGATCTTCGTTTTCTGAATGTTGAGCTTTAAGCCAACTTTTTCACTCCTCTTTCACTTTCATCAAGAGGCTTTTTAGTGCCTCTTCACTTTCTGCCATAAGGGTGGTGTCATCTGCATATCTGAGGTGATTGATATTTCTCCCGGCAATCTTGATTCCAGCTTGTGTTTCTTCCAGTCCAGCATTTCTCATGAGGTATTCTGCATATAAGTTAAATAAGCAGGGTGACAATATACAGTCTTGACGTACTCCTTTTCCTATTTGGAACTAGTCTGTTGTTCCATGTCCAGGTCTAACTGTTGCTTCCTGAGCTGCATACAGATTTCTCAAGAGGCAGGTCAGGTGGTCTGGTATTCCCATATCTTTCAGAATTTTCCACAGTTTATTGTGATCTACACAGTCAAAGGCTTTGGCATAGTCAATAAAGCAGAAATGCTTAGACAGGGTCAGAATGTCTCAAGATCAGCAGCACTCTCTCTGTGGCTCATACCCAGCTCTCTGAAAGCACTCACAAACCCTATAAGGGTAGACATACTCCAGCACAATAACAAATCTCTGGGATCTACCACCAGCTGAGTAGAAGGACTGACTCCTGTGTCTTCCAGCTGGGAATCAACTACTTCCCCAAGCAGCAAGGAGAACATACCAAGCTCTCTGGGTATGTGGTAGCCTTATGGAAGACCTACTTCATTAGGCTTGAGATGAGGAGTACCAACATACCCCACTCCTGGGGGATGGGGCAGGAGACACAAGGAGAGGAGAATCACAGCATAACTTTATCAAAGTAAAATCAATTCATAAATACTCCATCTTCCTCACACTCTGATCCTTTTTTTTATATGCTGAGGAGGATTACAGTCCTAAAACTTGTTTTCACCCATTTTCTTGAAAAATTATTTTTCTTGGTCCATTACCTTAAATTAGTATGCAACTTTTACTGTGTTTCAGTGTCTTGGTCAAAACTTCAATTGTAATATCCAAATATACATTTAATATTAAACTATTGAATGTGATGTTGGGATGTACCTATTTTTAGATGTCCTTTATTCAATTAAGGAATTTCCCCATTCTTTTATTGTTTGCTTTAAAAATTGTTATAAATTTGATTGAATTTATCAAATTGTTTCTGCATCTACTGAGATAATCAAATGATTTTTCTTTTTCAGTCTGCTTAGTTGATGAATTATATCAGTAGATTTTCTCATATTTGATTAACCTTGCATTCCTGGAATAAAATGAAGTTGGACAGAATGAATATATACAGTCAGCCCTCCATATCCACAGATTCCACATCCTTGGATTCAACCAACCATGAGTTGAAAATACTCGAAAAACAATTCCAGTAACTTCCAAAAATCAAAATTTAAGTTTTCCATACATTGGCAACTAATTGTGTAGCATTTATATTGCATTAGGTATTGCAAGTATTGTAAAGATGATTTAAAGTCTACAGGAGGGTGTGCACAGGTTGCATGCAAATGACACAGCATTTTATAAAAGGACTTGAGCATCTAAGGACTTTGGTATCTGAGAGGGGTCCTGGAACCAAGCCCCTGGGGATATCAAAGGACAACTGTATTTCTTTATGCATTGCTTGATTCAATTTGGAAACTTTTAAAGGATTTTTGGCATATATTTAATCCTCTGTGTCCCTGTTGGTTTTGGTGTCAAGGTATATTCACTGTATAAAATGATTTGAAACACATAACAGGGAGAGTCACTTTTGTTCTCCCCTTCTTCTGTAGTAATAGAACCTCTGTTCATAGCTGGACCCCTAGATGCCCAAAATAAAGGCTATATTTTTCAACCTCCTTTGGAACTTTGTGTGACCATGTGACTAAGCTGTGCTTGATGGGATAAAAGGCAATTTCTGGTACGTGAACTTTTTATTTTTCACTTCATTTATTTTGGCTGCACTGGATCTTCATTACTTTGAGTAGGCTTTCTCTAGTTATGGCCAGAGGCAGCTACTCTTTGTTGTGGATTGTGGGATTCTCTTTGCAGTGGCTTCTCTTGTTGCAGAGCTCAGGCTCTAGGGCACAAGGTTTTCAGTAGCTGCACCTTGTGGCCTCTCTAGCACAGATTCAGTAGTTACGGTGCATGAGCTCAGTGGCCCCTTGACATGTGGAATCTTCCTGGACCAGGCATGGAACCCTTTTCCATGTCCTATTCCACATATTCCCTGTATTGGCAAGCAGATTCTTAACCAATGGACCACCAAGGAAGTCCTGATAAGAGCCTCTGTCCTCTCATTCAATCTGTCTTCTCTCTGACTAGCTGGGATAAGAATTTGGTTGTGAATCTTCTTGGACTGTGTGTTCAAAGGTACTGCTCTAAAAATGGTCACACAGCAAGGTAAAATGAGCCTGAGGTCCTGACCCAGGAAGCATTATATTAGCCAAGTATAACGTTGTAGAGCATATCGGCCAGACCTGTCCTGACCACCTACCCTAGGATGATCATGTGAGAAAGAAATAAAACTCTGTATTCTTTAAGCCAGTGTTATTTTGTTCCCTATACAAAGAGGGAACTGATATAGGAAGTGTTCTTCTTTCTCAGTATTCTCTGAAAGAGATTGTGAAGGTTAGGATTGTCTGCTCCCCCAGTTTTGACAGTTTGGCCTGTAAAGCAATCTAAGCCAAGCATTTTCTTTGGGGGAGAATTTTTAACTACTGATTATAGTTTAATGGTTACAAGACCATTAAGANAGGAAGTGTTCTTCTTTCTCAGTATTCTCTGAAAGAGATTGTGAAGGTTAGGATTGTCTGCTCCCCCAGTTTTGACAGTTTGGCCTGTAAAGCAATCTAAGCCAAGCATTTTCTTTGGGGGAGAATTTTTAACTACTGATTATAGTTTAATGGTTACAAGACCATTAAGATGTTTTATTTCTTCTTGAACCCCTTTTAGCAACTTATACTTTTAAGGAATTTGTTTATGTATCTTTTCACATGTATTATTTGAGACTGTTATTACGGTTGTGTGTGTTAAACTTACATTACCTTATGTAAAATAGATAGCCAATAGGAATGTGCTGTATGTTTCAAGAAACTCAAACAGGAGTTCTGTACCAACCTAGAGGGGTGGGATGGGGAGAAAGATGAAAGGCAGGTTCAAGAGGGAGGGGATATATGTATCCAGCACAAGCTGGAATCAAGATTGCTGAGAGAAATATCAATTACCTCAGATGTGTAGATGACACTACCTTTATGGCAGAAAGCGAAGAAGAACTAAAGAGCCTCTTGATGAAAGTGAAAAAAGAGAGTGAAAAAGTTGGCTTAAAACTCAACATTCAGAAAACTAAGGTCATGCCATCTGGTCCCATCACTTCGTGGCAAATAGATGGGGAAACAGTGGAAACAGTGGCTGACTTTATTTTTCTGGGCTCCAAAATCACTGCAGATGGTGATTTCAGCCATGGAATTAAAAGATGCTTGCTCCTTGGAAGAAAAGCTATGACAAACCTAGACAGCATATTAAAAAGCAGAGACATTACTTTGCTGACAAAGGCCCATCTAGTCAAAGCAATGGTTTTTCCAGTAGTCATGTATGGATATGAGAGTTGGACTGTAAAGAAAGCTAAGCGGGGAAGAATTGATGCTTTTGAACTGCAGTTTTGGAGAAGACTCTTGAGAGTCCCTTGGACTGCAAAGAGATCAAACCAGTCAATCCTGAAAGAAATCAGTCCTGAATATGCATCAGAAGGACTGATGCTGAAGCTGAAACTCCAATACTTTGGCCTGATGCAAAGAATTGACTCACTAGAAAAGACTCTGATGCTGGGAAAGATTGGGAGGAGAAGGGGACTATAGATGATGAGATGGCTGGATGGCATCACTGACTCTATACACATGTGTTTGAGTAAACTCCTGGAGTTGGTGATGGACAGGGAACCCTGGCATGCTGCAATCCATGAGGTTGTAAAGAGTCAGACACGACTGAGTGACTGAACTGAACTGATGGCTGATTCATGTTGAGGTTTGACAGAAAACAGCAAAATTCTGTAAAGCAATTATCCTTCAATTAAAAAATAAATAATTTTTTTAAAGTAAGCAAAAAACAAAAACAACAAAAAAAGAAATTGCAAATTTTAGACATCTTGTAGAAGAGATTCTGAATAAAGAAAATATTTTCCTCATGGCAGAATACCTATTGCTGTTCTCAATCTTGTTACTATACTGGGTTTGTAAAGTGGAAAATGAATTGTCTTTTGTTCAGTGTCCTTATGGCCATTTGCATTTGAAGTGAACCTGCTGAGCACTAAGACGGGCCAGTGGTGAGATCCTCAGTGTTTGGCTCCTTTAATTGAGTTGTCTCTAGAGGTGAGATTCCTCTCTCACATCACTCTCTCATGAAGATCCACTGCTGCCTGGGAGGAAGCTGGATGAGCCCAGCATCACCACAGCAGTGTTGGCCAGCCTACCAGATGGCACAGGGCCCCTCCTTGAGGTGCAGTGGCAGTAAGGAACAGTTCACATCTTTCTCAGTTTTGTCTATGAAATCTGGATTTACCCTGGAGATTGAGATGCATTTAATCTTCAATATTTAAGGGCAGTTGATCAAGATTACACATGGAATGGGAGGCATATTTGCGGCTACTAGCCTCCATGCCTACCAAAAGAAATTTAGAGGCTTAACAATACAAGAATCTAATCATTTTTTACTGTCTCACCATTGGTTAAATTATAGAAAGAGCGAAATAATTTGACCGCTGTGTGACCTGTGTGTTAGTTGCTCAGTCGTGTCTGACTCTTTGCGACCCTATGGACTCCAGCTCGCCAAACTGCTCTGTCCATGGGGTTCCCCCAGCAAGAATACTGGAAAAGTGAAAGTGAAATTGCTCAGTCATGTCCGACTCTTTGCGACCCCGTGGACTGTAGCCCACCAGGCTCCTCCGTCCATGGGATTCTCCGTTCATGGGATTCTCCGTCCATGGGATTCTCCAGGCAAGAATACTGGAGTGGGTTGCCATTTCCTTCTCCAGAGGAATCTTCCCGACCCAGGGATCGAACCCAGGTCTGTCTCCCACATTGCAGGCAAACGCTTTAACCTCCCTGATAGCTCAGTTGGTAAAGAATACTGGAGTGGGTAGTTATTCCCTTTTCCAGGGTATCTTCCCTATCCAGGGATCAAAGGAGGGTCCCCTGCATTGCAAGCAGATTCTTTATTGTCTGAGCCACCAAGGACACAGCTAATCCCTGGTAACTAACCAGAAATCCATTTTTCATGACTCTAAGTCTAGCAGATTTTCTACTTTACCACTTAATCTCCTTGCAAAGAATGTACACAGTAACATACTGGCACTGACTCTTGCAAAATGAATTCTATAGGCTAATGTCAATAATTGATAACCTATTTCAGTTCCCCAAGGCTTTCATTTGGTTCAACTGGCTCCAAAACGTTTTAATGTCATACATTTGAAAAATAAAGACATATTCATCAGGTATAGATCCAAAGGTAAAAAGAATAGTCCCCAGATCCATTCTACTCCTTCCACATTAGTAGACGATTGTGACAGGTCTGGGCATATTTCCACTTGGTGCATGATATTAATGTTTCCTTCTGTACCAAGAAGAAACTGAAAAAATTCCCCATTTTTCTCATCTTTGAGATAATGTAAGTGGTGGGACTGAGTCTCAGAGTACAGTTACATCAGGCTGTATACAAATAACCACAGCATTAGCCCAGTCTGTGTTGATTCCTAACTTGGAAGTAAATCTCCTAACTTTTGTTCATCAGAACTAAGCTGGTTTTCACAAACCCAAAAGCTCCTAAACAAATTGATGGGGAGTAATGATGAGAGAAGAGAAGAGTCTTTCTCATTGATTTGCCTCCTAAAATTAATGCAGAGAAAAGTGGGTTCTAAGGACTGTTGCTCAACTATAAAGGCAAACAACTTTAATAATTCAAAATATTTTTCTTTTGGGTCTTATTGAACAATGCAAAGATTGATATTTGAGCATACTTACTCTCTAAATTTCTAACATTAGTATTGCCTTATTTTTGCTTTTGAACAATTGGAAAAGCATCCATAGAGGAAAATTCTCAAACATGAGCTGAAACCTCTTACCTTTTTTCATCTCAGCCCTAAGGAAATATTATAACAAACAGAACTTTAGAACTGTCCACCACCATCAACTGCTAAAGGAAAGAAAAAAATCAATAGTAACTTCAAAACTACATTATATCTGTTTGTTCAGTGAATGTTTTGTGGCTTGGTGGTTTGTGTTTGTGTTTTTGTTGTTTTGGAGTTTTTTGCTTCATATACTTCTTTAATATTGCATCTCCATTCTGCTAAATGGCAGTAACTGGTTACTAGTTCAATTGGTCTGGTTCTCTAAATTCTATATTGACCACTCTTTACTGCATTTGGTCATATGAGACATAGCCTTGTCTTCATTTCAGTTCAGTCGCTCAGTCGTGTCCGACTCTTTGTGACCCCATGGACTACAGCATGTCAGGTCTCCCTGTCTATCACCAGCTCCCAGAGTTTACCCAAACTCATGTCCATTGAGTCGATGATGCAATCCAACCATCTCATCCTCTGTCATCCCCTTCCCCTCCTGCCTTGTCTTATGTTGATTTTATTTGATTATTTCTATAGACTTATAAGATTTTTTCAAACCTGAATTTCACTTAACTTGTAAATAAGATCACTAAAATCTTGTTCATTTGTTGGGCTTATATAGGCTTGTTGAGGCTTCCCAAGTGGTGCTGATGGTAAAGAACCCACCTACCAATGCAGGAGAACTAAGAGACGTGGGTTTTATCACTGGGTCAGGAAGATCCCCTAGAGGAGGCATGGCAACCAACGCCAGTATTCTTGCCTGGAGAATCCCATGAACAAGGAGTCTATGGAGTCACAAAGACTCAGACACAACTGAAATGACCTAACACAGCAGGCTTGTTTAGCAGAGATGGCCTATGAAGATCGAGAGGAGTTCAGCACAATCTGACTGCACTTACTGGTTCTACAGTCTTGTCAGAAGGCTGAACCTAAAAGCCCAGGGAAACAACAGCTTGTGGAATGGCTACTGGCCAAATCTGGGGAGTCAGGAAATAGTCTGTATTCATCTTTCCTAGCCCTTCAACATGGTTCAACCTGGAACTGAATGCCATGGATTATCAAAGAAAATAAATGGTAATGGTTATCCTCCTCCTTATTTTCCTTCCCCTTGTTCCATGACAAACATAACAGTTTCATTTTCTAGAGATTGTCTGCCAGAATAATTGGAACTGATGACAAAGTGGTATTAATGACTCATCCTGTTTATACCATGAAGTGACTACACGGGAACTGCTCCACAATCTTACTTTTTCACTATTCTATGAGAAGTCAGTCCCGAGAAATTAAAAAAGAAGGGGAGGGCAGTCCTAAGATGGTAGAGGAATAAGATGGGGAGGCCACTTTCTCCCCAACAAATTCATCAAAAGAACCTTTAAATGCTGAGTAAATTCCACAAAACAACTTCTGAATCCCAGCAGAGGACATCAGGCATCCAGAAAAATGGCCCATTGTCTTCGAAAGGAGGTAGGAAAAAATATAAAAGACAAAAAGAGAGACAAAAGAGGTAGGGATGGAGCTCTGTCCCAGGAAGGGAGTCTTAAAAAGAGAGAAGTTTCCAAACACCAGGAAACACTCTCACTGCCGAGTCTGTGGCGAGCCTTGGAAGCACAGAGGGCAACATAACAGGGAGGAAAAATAAATAAATAATAAAAAACTCACAGATTACGTGCCCAATGGTAACTCCCCCAGCAGAGAAGCAATGCAGACGCCTGCATCCGCCACTAATAAGCAGGGGCTGGGCAGGGAGGCACAGGTTGCATTGCTTAGAGTAAGGACCGGGCCTGAATGCCCTGAAGGCAGTCTGAGGGAAGTAACTTGGGCTAGCCAACCAGACTGTGGGATAGCTACCACGAGAAAAGCCCTAACCTAAGACACCGCCAGGCCCGCTCACAGAACAAAGGACTGAACAGAGCTAGCCGGCTGCAGACCATCCCCCTTCGGTGACAGGCAGCAAGAGCCAGAAGGGAGCAATTGCAGTCCCAGAGAGGCATTATCTACCAAACTGCAAGCAGGCTTCTTTGCTAACTAAGACTTCTTGGGGT
>SJYX01017979.1:274058-298079 GCA_006410675.1 Oreotragus oreotragus | reverse complement strand
CTCCGCTCCCCGAGGCCGCCGAGCCCAGGGGTCCCAGCTCCTAACGCCGCAGCCTGACCACGCCCCACCCACCAGCGGAGGGCGTGGTCTCCAGGACAAGTTACTGCGCCCCACCGCCCTCCCTGCCCTCCCCCAGCCGCCTTTAAACTGGGCATAGCCCCGTAAGATGAAACCCAGCTGGCGCCCCACGTCATCCGAGCACCCCCACGCCATCCCCATACCTGCCCACGCCTAGGGGTGGACACAGCTGCCTCCTCGGGGTCAGCATTCGCCTCCGACCCGCAGTGGAGGTGGCAGGAAGCGGGGCCTGGACGCGGCGGGGCAGGGCTCCCACTCCCGCCTTTGCTCCAGGAGACCCTGCGCCTGAAGGAGAAGGAGGGCTGTCCCCAGGCCTTCCACGCGCTCCTCTCGTGGCTCCTGACCCAGGACGCCGGCGCCATCCTGGACTTCTGGAGGGTTCTCTTCAAGGACTACAACCTGGAGAGATACGCCCGGCTGCAGTCTATCCTGGACACTTTCCCCAAAGGTGGGGGCACCGGGGGCTGGCGTCCTGGCCGGCTCAGCCTCCCTCAGAGGGGCTGGGGCGGCTGGAGTCGGCTTCTAGGCCCCAACTGGCCTGTAAGAGGGGAGGGATGGGGTGTTTAGGGAGCCCCTGACGTTGCCTAGACCATCTTGGTTCTAAGAGACCAAGGGGCAGGCCTCACTTCCCTGAACGAGGCATCAGTTCTGGGCTTGAGCTCGGCCCTCGGCCCTGCACGTGCCCCGCAGATGTGGACCTCAGCCAGTCCCGGAAGGGGAGGAGGCCCCCGGCAGGTCCCAAGGCCACTGTGCTGCTGCCCAGGCCCCCCACCAAGAGGAAGGCACTCGAGGAGCTGCGGACTGCCCCATCAGCAGCCCCATCCCCAAGGGGCACCTCCAGTCCAGGTACCCCATTTGAGGAGCTGGTGACGTCACAGATCCCCTGGGGAGTTCCACACACCCTGCCTCCAGACTGCACCCCTCCCTGACCACCCCCTCCCAACCAGCTCCGGGAGAATCTGTCCCTCTACTTGCCCAGCCTGGCAGAGGTCCCTCCAGGGACACGGACACCTGGGTGAGCCCGGCAGGCCATGCTGCCCCCTGAGCCCCCTGGGTAGGCAGACGGGTGTTCTTCCTTTTTCCTGATGTGGACACCAGAGCTGGACAAAGCAAGGGGATCCACCAGAGTTTGGGAGTCCCCTGCTGGCGCTCTCCCACCTGCCCCCCAGCCTTGGCCTAGCAGAGGAAAGAGGGCCAGGCTGTCGGTTTTCCCCTCACCCAGCCAACACAGGCTCCCAAACCAAGGCCAAGCCCGCCAAGAAGCCTGAGAGCAGCGCAGAGCCACAGCGTCTCCCACTGGGCAATGGTGAGCCAGGCCCAAAGTCCTGGGGTTGGGGGCCATCCTGGGAGCTGGGACTATGCTGGCCTGGGGTCACCCCACCTGTGCCCATCCGAATGCCGCGACCGTCAGGGCCAGCTTGGACTCTGCTTCCTCCAGAGAATCCTCCTTGTCCCTCGGCTGGACACAACCTGGGACCCTAGAGACCTCCCGTGGCCAACTGGTGCCAACCTGTGGGCAGGTCCTGGGGACCCTTCCCCCTCCCAGCACTGTCCAGGGACATGTCCCAGGGTCCCTGTTCATCCCTGCCCACTGTCTTCAGCCAGCTCACACCATACACCAGGCCATACCACATACACGTACACACACACACATCACAGCCATCTCTGCACCGACAGGCAGGCTGTCTGTCTGTCTGAGTCTGGCCTGCCCTGGGTGGAAAGAAGGAAGGATTCTGTTGCCCAGACCCCTCTGGCTCCCCAGTGCCTGTGCTCAGGGGTCATCACCCAACTGATGACTGTTCCCCCTCACCCTCCGGCCCACTTCAATGCTCGCTTTCCTAGGAATTCAGACCATGTCCACTTCGGTCCAGAGAGCCATGGCTGTGTCCTCTGGGGACATCCCAGGAGCCCGCGGGGCCGTGGAGGGGATCCTTATCCAGCAAGTGTTTGAGTCAGGTAGACGGCACTGGGAGAGGCTGCCAGCGCATCCACGTCCCCACAGAGCTCCCTGGAGACTCTGGAGCAGCCGGGACATGGGAAAGGCAGCTGGCATGTCCTGCTCCCCCAGTGGGTCTGCTGTCTCTGGAGGGGATGGTCTGGAGGGGGGACGCTTGGACTCTAAGGGGGACGAGCGCAACCCCCGCCCTGCGTGACACACCACTGCATCACCTCCTTCCTCCATTCCCTGTGCTGGGCACCCATGGGGCACGCGAGGACCCTGGGAGCTGATGCAGGCTCCAGTCTCACCAGGCTCCAGGGATGGTCCTTGCGGTAGATTCCTAGGGCTGTTGTGACAAATTGCCACAAACAGGGTGGCTTCAAGCAACTCCAAAACCGCCGTGCGGGCAGGACCACACTTGCCCCCTCACAAGGCTCTACGGCAGATCTTCCCAGCTCCCGCAGCTCCTGGAGTGGCCGCCCCAACCCTGTGCCCTGGCTGGTGGTGTCATCACTCCAGCCTCTGCCTCCTCCCTGTGTCTCTGCCTTCTCTTCTCAGAAGGACCCTGTCCTTGGACGTAGGGTCCAGTGTGAGCCCATCTTAACATCTACAAAGACCTGACTTCCAAATAAGGTTGCTTCTGAGGTTCCAAGTGGATTTGAATTTGGGAGACACGCTTCCTTCCCCCAGCGGAGAACCCTACCTGTGCCCAGGACCCTGGCCCCAGAGCTGACTGGGGGTGGGGTTGGGGGAGGAACAGCACACTGTAGAACCTCCTGCCAGGCACCCCCATCTCCCCCCCAGGTGGTTCCAAGAAGTGCATCCAGGTTGGGGGGGAGTTTTACACGCCCAACAAGTTTGAAGACCCCGCTGGGGGAAAGAACAAGACCCGCAACAGCAGCCTGAAGACCCTGGTCCGAGCCAAGGGGACCCAGGCCCCTGCCCCTGTAAGCACTGCAGGGACCACCCCGGGGAAGCCTGGCCTTCAGTCCCCTCCCCCAGCACTCGAGGGACAGTGGCGTCACCTTGGGTCAGGAGCTCTGCTGGGGGCTGGGGTCGGCCCCTCCTGCCTCCTCTGTCCTGTTGCTGACCAGCCCACATCTCCCTGCAGGGTGGAGGTGACTCCAGGGCTGGCCCACGGGACAGGGCCCCAGCCCCTCCTGCCCTCCCCAGCGAGCCCCAGCTGCACCAGGTAGAGACCGGAGCATTCCAGGATCTGAGCGGACGGTGGTTTCTGTCACTCGTCCAGGGACTCGGGGATGAGAGCCAAACTTTTGCTCTCAGTGTGGAGTTCTTTATTTTAATAGTATATATATATATATATATATATATATTTTTTTTTTTTTCCTGATAATACACAATTGTAAAAAGTCAGATAAGTCAGACCAAGTGAGTCCTCCTGGGCGCAGGTGCCCACTGTCCCGCGCTCGTATTTGGGCCCTTAGGTGGGACGGTGGCCCCTGCTGTAAGCCACAGAAGCTCTTGGGTTCCTCACACTGGTTTTGAACAAGGTGGAACCAGCTCTNATTTTTTTTTTTTTCCTGATAATACACAATTGTAAAAAGTCAGATAAGTCAGACCAAGTGAGTCCTCCTGGGCGCAGGTGCCCACTGTCCCGCGCTCGTATTTGGGCCCTTAGGTGGGACGGTGGCCCCTGCTGTAAGCCACAGAAGCTCTTGGGTTCCTCACACTGGTTTTGAACAAGGTGGAACCAGCTCTAGCACCCGACACCTCCACCCGGTGCTGTGCCTGCTCCCAGGAGCTCCGAGGCTGGCGGGGCCCGGGGGTGGGGCATTACTGCGGTCAGTGTGCTCATTGCTCTGCACATGGGTCCAGGCCTGTCGTCCCAGGGCAGGGGAGGGGGACTTCCGAAGGAGATGACGCCCGAGGGGGCACGGTGGGCGCATCCAGCCAAGGGTGCCAGCAAGCCTCAGGCAGAGGGGACAGCGGGTGCCCAGGGCCAAGGGGAACATGGCTGAGGCTGCCCTCCACTGCCCTGTGAGGAAGGGGCTGCATGGGGATGGACCTGCAGCCTCAGGGCCCTGGACACAGGCACCCAAAGGAAGCCAGACTTTCTTAAAGACTGTTCTTTCTTCCCAAGAGAGGGTGCTGGGGGCTAGAGTCCCAGCGATGGTGGGGTCGTGGGGCACCCCAGGGAGCAGGATTTCAGCTGAGAGTGGGCCAGGGGACTTGGGTGCCCCTGGGGGACTGTTGTGGGGGTGGGGGTCTCTGGGAGGGCCACTCCATCCTGGGTCTTCCGGACACACGTGTCTCTTGTCAGAAGAATGAGGACGAGTGTGCGGCCTGCCGGGACGGCGGGGAGCTGCTCTGTTGTGATGGCTGCCCCCGTGCCTTCCACCTGGCCTGCCTGACCCCGCCGCTCAGCGAGATACCCAGGTGAGCCTCTGCCCACCTTCTCCCCCCACCCCCCCCCAGAAGTCCCATTGCTCCACCAGTGGATGGTGAGGCCAGCCTGGGAGGGGCCTTGGTTCAGGTCTCCGGGTGGTGGCTCTGGGGCCTGGGATCTTCCCACCCCTCCTGTCCCTCCGGCCTGGCCTGTGGGGCCCTGAGACCCAAGGCAAGGAGGTCAGCTTCCCTGAGCAGCTGACCCCGAGCCCTAAGCAGAGTCTGACTCCAAGTCAGGTTGGGAACTACGGAGGCCATAGAACTGCTCCCTAAGGGCCAGGGGGTTCCTCATCCTCTGCCTGGCGCAAGGCCCCCTGTCCTGGCCCACGGGGAGAGCGCTTCCCTCTGCCACCAGCTTGCATAGGTCAGGGCAGCCCGCTCTGTGGGAAGGAGCATGGGGTTGGCATTCTCCACTCGGCCCTGCCCCACTCACCGCACGACCTTGCCGGGGTCACATCTCTTGCCGGGGTCATCCCTCAGCTCTGCTCAACACTGCCTTTCCATTCTCTTCCTTCCTGCCCCTGACCGGCTCCCTTTCTGCTGGGCACCATGCCCCCAAGGAATTGGGGGAGGGTCCCAAGGGTGTAACTATGCCAGCCTCGGAGGTCCCGCCTGCAAGGTAGGGTCCATGGGAGCCAAACACAGGCAAAGGCCACTGCTGGTTCCCAGGTGTCAGGAATTCTCGGGGCTCATCCGAGAAGCTCTCAGGGGATGTGCCATGCTGGTGAAGGCCATCCCACCAGGGCTAGTGATCCTGGCCCCCCAGGCTCTCCTGCTGACGAGTGGGCAGGCCCTTGCCCTGGTCTCCACCCATTTTCCTGCTGGGCCTGGGTTCCCCCTCTGGGGACCGTGAAGGGGGGTGACCTGGAGGAGCTGTCAGGCCTCCCCTGCGCTGCCAGTATGGGAGTCTACTGTCCCCTCTGTCCTGCCCCACATGTCCCCGGCCGGTGACCAGCGGGACCTGGAGGTGCTCCAACTGCGTTCAGGGGACAACAGCCCAGCGGGACCTGCCCCGGGCAGAGCAGCCCCGGCGCCAGGAGCTGCCCGCCGAGTCCCCGGTATGCTCAGGCCACTCCCGGCCCCTCTGTCTACTTGCTCCCTGCCTCCCGGCCACTCTTGTGGGTTGGACCTGCCCCAGCCATAAAGCCACGCACCCTTACCCTGGCCCGGTCCCATCAGTCCGACTTTCTCCTTCCTGTGGGGCCACGGGGGTGCAGCCCATTGGGAAGTGGCCCTTATGAGGACCCTTTTCTCAGTACGCTGATTCTGGGCCCTCAGCTGCCAGCCGACAGGGGACACCTCGGTCACAGATAACATTCTCCAAAGCGGTGTAAGCGTTCTATTGCCACAAAGGCATGAAGGACAGGACACGCGCCCCAGAATGTTTACTCTGACAGCCTCCGAGGGCCACGGGGCAGTGCCTTCTGGTGGGGAGAAGGCCAGGGGCCACAGACCCAGGAACCGTGCCTCGACTTTTCCCACCCAGTGTGGGCCCCAGGCTCCCCATGCTCATGAACCCCGGGGTGGTTCTAGGCAAGCCCCCTGCAGTCCCTCTGAGAGCTGACCCTCTGCTTCCAGGCCTTCCTGGGTCTGAGGTCAGGGGAAGAGGCGAGGGCAGTGCCCAGGGAGCTGCCCCCTCGGACGGACGCTGCTGTCACCTACAAGCACCTGCTGGCCCCGCCCTCTGCAGCTCCCCTGCCGGTGCTCGACCCCTCTGCCCTGCGCCCCCTACTGTGTGTGGGCCCTGAGGGGCAGCAGGTGAGGGGGTGCTGGGGTCAGGGAGCCCAGGGTCCACTGGGGCAGCCAGGTGAACCTGAAATAGGACAGTGATGGGCAAGCAGGGGTAAGGAGGTAGGAGTCAGACAGGTGGGTGTGGAGCTTTCGGGAGCAGCCAGGCTGGCCACTGGGAGGGCAGGTGGGAAGAGGCTGATGGGAGGTGCAGAGGTTGTGGAGGCTGTGAGATTACCCAGAACGAGATGGGAGCTGTTGGGAGAGGCGGGGGGAAGGGGGTTCCTGGAGGGATTCCAGCCGGGGTGACCATTCTCTCCTTGCTCTTGAAACCGAATGCCATCCCCAGCCGCATGCGCCGCCCTTCCACCCCACGAGGGCAGAACAGTCTACCTGGGACCTGGGGCCTGGTAGTCCCAGGTCTCCCAGTCCCTCCTGCATCCTCTGGAGCCGGGCCTCCGGGGACCTCTTGACCAGCTCTGGAGGGGGCCTGGGCCCACCAAGGAGGATGGAGATGGGGCCCCTGGTTTCTCCAAGCTGCAGCCCAAAGGTGTTGGGGTGCCGTTGACCTCTCCTGGTCGGATCCCGAAACTTCGGACCCGCTCCCCCACCCCGTGCGCCCCTCCCAGCCGTTCAGCGCCGGCGGGATCCCCGCGGTCCTGAGCACGAGACGCTCAGGCCACTGCCACTTCCCCACCACCCCCCTACCCAACCCCTGCCTCGCCCGGGTCCTCGGTCACCCCGCCGTGGTCTGTCGGTCCACAGGGCCCGGTGCCCGGCGCGCGCTGCGGGGTGTGCGGGGACGGCGCGGACGCGCTGCGGTGCGCACACTGCGCGGCCGCCTTCCACTGGCGCTGCCACTTTCCCGGCGGCGCCGCTCCGCCCGGGTGAGTGCGGGCCTCGGGATGGGGAGGGGGAGGGCCGGCGCCCCCGACCAAGGCTCTTCGAGACCTGGGTCCCCAGAGGGCGCTCCCAGCCTGGCCCCAACCGGCCACCCGAAGCCTCTCCTCCGCCTGCCAGGGCCGCCCTGCGCTGCAGAGCCTGCTCCGGAGAAGCCGCCCCGGCCCCTGGGGAGGGGGCGCCCGCTGCGAGCCCCGCCCGCCCGGCTCCCGCGACCCCCAAGCTCACCGCCGGCGCCGTCGGCCCCGGTGCGCAGGTAAGGGGAGGGACGCCGGGGGCTGGGGGTGGTGGGCACATCGCCAGGGGATGACCGGGGGCCAGCTTGGCAGTGAGCACCAAACCGCCTGACGGTTATGTATGTATGATATTTTTGTTTGAATCGATTCCTATTTAACTTAACTCTACCTAAAAAGGAAACCCTCCTGGGACTTCCCTGGTGGTCCAGGGAATGCATGGCTGTTGGGTCACTGAAGGGCTGGCTTGGGATCAGAGCCTTCCCCTCTGGGCCTCAGGATTCTCATTGGTGACAGGAGTCCTGCCAGCTGCTCCTTGCCCCAGAGCTGTGGAGTCAGGCAGGCCCCCGGGGCCTTGGCCAGCCACTTCAGAGGGGCAGCAGGACCCTGGGCGGGCAGCCCCCACCTCACTCATGCCCACTCCGTCTCTGCCCCGCCCCCAGGAGCTGGATGTTAGATCCAGTTCCCAGGGTCCCACCTGGAGAAGTACACAGCACCCGCTGCCCTGACATGGCCACTGCCCCCAGCCCTGCCCCTCTGTAGAGAGTCCTGCTTCTGTGGTGATGACCCCAGCAGGGGTGTGGAAGTTGGGTTGACCTCCTATATTTCTGGCATCCAGGTGGGGGACGATTCTGCTGGTCATGACCCCGTTCTGCACAGGGACGACCTGGAGTCCCTCCTGAGTGAGGTAATGTGTCACCCAGCCCCCTCCTCTTCCCCTCCTCCCCTTCCTCCACGGCTTCTGAAGCAGTCAGCATCCCTATTCCGGGCCCATGGCCTTCCACGGGCCCCCATTGCCAGATGGCGCTGGCCCCTCCGTGCACAAACAAGCCAGAGGGGGCCCCGAGCTGCCCCCTTCCCAGCCTTGCTGGAGGTCCCAGGCCCGGGACCCTGAAAGGCTGGTGGTGCAGAATCGGGCACCAGGGCCGCTGAAGCCTTACGTGGAGGCCAAGACTTTCCCCAGGTGAGGATGGGGCTGGGCACTCTGGACCCTGCAGATCCCTCACTCACTGCTCTCAGCGTGGGCTTCTCCACCTGATGATGAGCAGCTAGCATAACTGGGGAGAAAAGGCTTTTAGGAAAGGTCAAATTTCTCCAGTCACCCCCAGGCCTCAGGTGGCAGCGTGTGTCCTCCTCAGGACCCTGGTGTGGCACTTGGGGGTCCCAGCTGACCATGGAGTCCCTCCCTTATGTGATGGGCTGGGCACGAGCAGGTCCCAGGCACTACAGGTGTCTTTAGAGAGCCCAGGGCCCCAGGAGGCCGGGGTGACCCAAGGTGCCAATATATGAAGACACAGGGGCAGACGCACAGGCCCTTCTGAAGCAGATCGCCTTGTTCTTTTGGAATATTGGGCGTTCCCGCGGCTCCCTCAGTCCTCCTGGAGCACCAGGCAGGCCCTGCAAAGAGCTGGGCGGAGGGAGGGAAGGAGCTGGCTCTGCCGGTCACCTGGGAAGAAGCCACAAGGAGCCGAACGGCCGTGGTGGCCATGCCCAGGCTTAAGCGATGCTCAGAGGCGTGGACGTGCACGGTGGGCCCTCAGGCCTCAACGTCCTCACCTCTGAGTAGGATGGCTGGGTCGGATGTTGATGACTTAGGTGGCCCTGAAGGCCAGCGCGGACGGGTTGTGGGCCAGGCACACACACCTGCCCACTGAGGCTCCAGCCAGGCTCTGAGCCCGCTCTCTGCTTCCACAGCACTCCTTTGACGGCATCCTGCAGTGGGCCATCCAGAGCATGTCCCGCCCGCTGGCCGAGGCGCCCACCTTCCCCTCCTGATCTGGATGCCGGGCTGACCCAGACTGGGCTGCAGGCAGCACGGGAAGGAGAGGGGAGGCACCTGTGGACTCTGCCAGAGCAGACTTCACACTTGTGACCACCAACTCTGAAAGGGATCGAGGGAAAGGTTAGGGCCGGGATCTGAGATGTTCCACGTGGCATCAACACTCAGCTGATCAGGACCCTGTCTGAAAGTAAAGTCACTTCTGTGTGCTCGACATGACTTCCGGTGCAGTGTGTTTGTTTTGGAGGGTCTGTTTCTGGCGCCCATCGTGCAGGCTGAGCTGGCTGTATGGGAAAGAGGGTGCCAGAATGCCGCTGGGTGCAGGCGTCCCTCTGCTCCCCCCCTGCGGGAGCCCCCGACACAGCCCCTGCGCCGCTGGTCTGGCTCTGCCCACCTCTGCCCGCCCCGGCAGCCTCTGCGCCGCAAAGGGCCCAGCCCAGCCCCACCTCAGCGCCTTTGCACGGGCTGCCCTCTGCTCCGGGCTCCCCTTGGTGCTTCGCCTGTCCTTCTCACCCACGGGAAGTCTCAGCTCCAAAGCCACCCCCCCTCTTTCATTCAGAGGGTCATTTATTCGGGAAGCCCTTACTGTGGCTCTTCTGCAGGTTGGGCACTAAGGGAACATTCTGGTGGCAGGTTGTTCTCAAGAGGAGGGTGACCTTAGAAGCAGGACACAAGACAGGGCCTGGCGGCCAGCGTGGGGGGCCCGGGAGCTGGCACATCTGGGACAGACGCCAGGCCAGGGGTGGCGGTGCTGCGGGCTGTGGGGGACGGCGCTGCGTATCCTGCTCACCGCACCTGCCACCGGAAGAGAGCCCGTCAGAATGGAGATCTCTCCTGGTGGTCTCTGCCTCCCCTCTAGAGCAGCCCCTGGGGACCCGGACTCTCTAGTTCTCAGCCATGTTCGTCCCCAGGCCCTGGCACAGCTGCTGGGTCACTGCTGCTGCAAGGAGACGGCAGGGCTGTCATACCCCTCACCTGCAGGGACCCCTCGGTAGAAGCCGTGATGGGGGTCAGGGCCCTGGGGAGGAAGGGGGTGGCCACAAACCTGCTGTGCCCTGTGAGTGGGTGTGTGTGGACTTGGGACTCGTGGGTTGTGTCTCCACCCGTGGCTGGGCAGGCAGAGGGCAGTCTGCCTATCTAACAGGAATGGGGGTCCCAGCATGGGACTCACAACCTTTGGACTTTGGGGGGTCTAGCAGCTCACTGAGCCCCTCCAGAGCCCCTCTGTCCTGGGCACACATTAGGGAGCCTCTGTGGGGGTGGGGCTGGGAGTAGCTGACCTGGGACAGTGCTGGGGAGGGGCTGGCAGACACCCTCCGGTGCAGGGTCACAGGGTGAAGTTGTTTATTCACACAGGGAACCACTGAGGAGGACGCTAGTGTCACATGAGCGACTGGGCAGCTGTCCCAGGGCAGCCAGGCTCGGCGGGGAGCAGTGGGACAGATGGCAGTGGACAGTGATGCCAGGCCGTGGCCACATGTGGAGCGGCCCAGCTGGAGACTGGATCACATTTGCGGACAGGGAAAGACCCAGTGGAGGAGGGGCTAGAGACCAGGTTTGGGTGGCTGATGGGGGGAGGAGGGAGCAGGGCCTGTGGCAGGGCATGGAATAGACCAGGGGCGGGATGGAGCGAGGGCTTTCTGACTAGTAGGGGTACCCTGCTTGTCTGAGAGCTCTCTCTTCCCCATGGAGCCCAGCTGCTGTCCCTGCCCCTGCCCCCCACCCATAGGATGAAGCGGGGCTGGATGAAGGCTGCAAAAGCCGGTGGGGGTGGCACCGTGGGTTTGACACAGTGGGGACAGTGGCAGTGGTGGAGGGACATGTCAGGGAACTGACCAGGGTGGACCCAGATGTCAGACACCCTGCCCACCATCGTCCACATCCTCCAAGGACCCCTACAGCTGCTGAGCACGGATGAGACCAGCCCTCCTCTCAGCCCACTGCAGCCCCCCTGCCACTGGGTCTCATCTTGGGCTCTGGAGACCCCCGCCTCATCAGAATCCCTCTGTGGACAGGTCCATGAAGACCCTCTCTTGGGGGCTTGGTGCTCCCATTGGTGGCCTGGTGGCCTCCACTGCACCCGTGTCACTTTCCTCAAGTTCAGGAAATGTCACTCCGAACTTGAGCACGGGGTGGGGTGCGGTGAGGGGCACACAGCAATCCCGAGCGTCGTCTGTCTGTCCGTCCATGGTGTGCGTGCAGGGAGCTCGTGGGAAGGAGGAGGTGGGGAGGGGCCGTTCCTGCTGTCAGAAGCCTGGTTGGTGGCACTGTGTTCATACAGTGATTTATGCTTAGAGGACAGGAGAGAACGACCGTTGGGAGTAGGCCCTGCCCTTCTGCAGCCCCTGTGCTTTGCTCCTCAGAGGCTTCTGTCCAGCTGCTGCTCCTGTCCATCTTCCTGTGGGGCTGGAAGTTGGTCTTGCTCATCTGGCAGTGAGTGGCAGCCGGCTACATAACCCCCTGCAACATGTGTCTGCCCAGCGGGTGAGCGGCACCAGCCAGCAGCTACATTTGTACATCCTGTTCCTGGACTCCTTTCCTGGGCAACTGTGACAAAGTGCCGCAGACCAGGCAGCTCAAACAACCTTGGCCTCTGACCTGGGCCTCTGTCTTTGATCCTTACAAGTCCAAGTCAGTTTGGGGGAGCCCCCTTCCTTGGACTCTGAGCTCTCTGAACATCTGATCTCTTTCTCTTCTTCAGCCTTCATACTGATCACCTGGCCTGCCCTCAGTAAAGGTCCTGTCTAGGGGCTTAGCCATATCCCCAGGCCCCAGTGTTTGCTCTTCGAAATCTCCATCCACTGGCCCCATCTTGCTCCTTGGCCGTAAACCCCCACTTTCCAAGTTGGATTCAGAGTTGAGATGGACCTCTCTCCCCTCCCGAAAACCCCACTGCAGGGGTCTCCCCACCCAAGTGTAGTCCCTTGCCAAGTCACTTCAGTCCTGTCCGACTCTGCAACTTCATGGACTGTAGCCCGTCAGGCTCCCCTGTCCATGGGATTCTCCAAACAAGAATACTGGAGTAGGTTTCCATCTTCCTCTCCAGGGGATCTTCCTGATGCACGGATCGAACCTGCCTCTCCTGTGTCTCCTACTTTGGCAGGGGGGTTCTTTACCACTAGAGCCACCTGGGAAGGCCTTTAGCACCTTAGCGAGTGTCATGGCCTCCTTTTTCTTTAACATGGGCAGGATTTGGCCACGACATTGCTCTTTTCATCCACATGAGGCTTTCAGAGGTCTTGTTGATCCACCCTTGGTTGGAGGCTCAGCTGTCACTGTTCAGAAATTGTTAATGATTTGTGAACAAGGAGTCTGAATTTCAGGTTGTGCTGGGCCCTGGATGGGGTCAGGGGTCACTGCCAACAAGTGGTGAAGAGCCTGGTGCAGGTGGACACATTGGGGCTTGGCGTGCTTGGGAGAACACAGTGCTCTGGACAGTCAGACTCAAGATAAGCAAGTGGGCTGAGCTCTTGGCTCGTGGGCTGAACTGGACTGGACGCAACCTCTGTCACCCCCTGTGCCCCGAGCTCCATCATCTGATGTCACCCTGGAGCTCCCAGGATAGTTGTCTCACTTCCATTGATTCTCTAGGGACTTGGAGGCCATCTGGGAGCTTAGTGGTGGCACCAAGGGTGGGGGTCTCACAGGGGTCCTGGGGACAGGTGCTAGTGGGGCTCAGGCCCTGGGGGTCTCTGACGGCCACTTGGCTTTCACCTGCAGCTTCTGCAGCCTGGCTCTAGCCAGATAACAGATGTCCACAGCAATGCACTCCATGCAGCCCCACTGAAGCCCCCCAGCCCTCCAAGAGAGACCGCCCACTACAGGACGCCCGTCCTGAGCACCATGCACCCCAGTCTCAGGGAAGCCCCTTGTTCTCGCCATGGCCTGTCTCCACACCTTCAGGGCATAGGCCCCTTCGTCTGGTCACTTGCTCTCTGACTGTCCCCTCCAGGCTGTGTGTGCCAGGGGCAGGTCTGCACAGAGCCCAGGCTGGTCAGTGCTCAGAGTGAGGGAGTCCAACTCTGAAAATGAGCTAAACGCTCAGTATCCATGGAGAAAGTGTCAAAAGTTGGGATGCTGTCCAGACAATAAGAATGATAAACACAAGCCCAGTGGGTGAACTGAGGTGTATTAAGTTATATTTAAAATTAGAGATACCAAGGGAACATTTCATGCAAAGATGGGCTCGATAAAGGACAGAAATGGTATGGACCTAACAGAAGCAGAAGATATTAAGAAGAGGTGGCAAGAATACACAGAAGAACTGTACAAAAAAGATCTTCATGACCCAGATAATCACAATGGTGTGATCACTCACCTAGAGTCAGACATCCTGGAATGTGAAGTCAAGTAGGCCTTAGAAAGCATCACTATGAACAAAGCTAGTGGAGGTGATGGAATTCCAGTTGAGCTATTTCAAATCCTACAAGATGGTGCTGTGAAAGTGCTGCACTCAATATGCCAGCAAATTTGGAAAACTCAGCAGTGGCCATAGGACTGGAAAAGGGCAGTTTTCATTCCAATCTCAAAGAAAGGCAATGTCAAAGAATGCTCAAACTACCACACAACTGTACTCATCTCACACGCTAGTAAAGTAATATTCAAAATTCTCCAAGCCAGGTTTCAGCAATACGTGAACCATGAACTTCCAGATGTTCAAGCTGGTTTTAGAAAAGGCAGAGGAACCAGAGATCAAATTGCCAACATCTGCTGGATCATCAGAAAAGCAAGAAAGTTCCAGAAAAACATCTATTTCTGCTTTCTTGACTATGCCAAAGCCTTTGACTGTGTGGATCACAATAAACTGTGGAAAATTCAGAAAGAGATGGGAATACCAGAGCACCTGACGTGCCTCTTGAGAAACCTATATGCAGGCCAGGAAGCAACAGTTAGAACTGGACATAGAACAACAGACTGGTTCCAAATAGGAAAAGGAGTACGTCAAGGCTGTATATTGTCACCCTGCTTGTTTAACTTATATGCAGAGTACATAGCACACGGGCTTAGTTGTTCTGCAGCATGTGAGATATTCTCAGACCAGGGATTGAACCTGTGTCCCTTGCATTGGCAGGCAGAGTCTTAACCACAGGACCACCCAGAAATTTCTTATTCTTCACTCATGTGACAGTTAACATTTACTGTCAAGTGTTAGTAGTAATTTTTGGAGGGGGGAATAATTTATTTTCTTAACTAGACAGGGAACGCTGATGGAAGGGGCAGTGTCTCATACCTGTGTCTCATAGTGTTTCCCCCACACTATGCCACTACTGCTTAGATCTACCATTTATTAAATGCTTGATATGTGCTCTGTGCTGTGCCAAGCACTTTACATGTATTATCTGCTCAATACAACAACTCTATGGGATTGTTAAGATCTCCATTCTATAGATGAGGAAATTAAGTCAGAGAGAGGTTGAGTCATCTGTTAAAGATCATACAGTCAGTGACTGGCAGAGAGGGGACTCAAAGCTAAGTCCTTAACATGTTCTTTTAACCATTAAAGCTCACAATAAATATTTCTGAGTCATTAGCCTATAAATATGGGTAAATCCTGCTTTTTTGAATAAAACGTTCCCTGTGGGAATTCTTGAAAAATCCCCAGTGTGTGATATTTTTGTAACCTTTGCTTAAGGGTTGTGCGAATAAGTGACCATGAAGGTGGGAATGCTGACATCCTCAAGTCGACAGTCTCATAATGCTATCTCCAAGTACCATATGGAAAGATTTTAATCTTTCTTAAAGAGTACGCTTTTCTTGGAAAAATAAAATCTGGAGTTGAAGAGTTCTACAGAAGTTAATCTCAATGTTGACCATTATGCTACCTTGATGGAAAGAGCCTAAGATTCTTCTACAAGTTATTGTTGGCTTTTCCCCCACTCGTAAAACTTCTATCAACAATATCCCTCTCATCTCCACTTCCCTACATTTTTCCAAGTGCAGCTCAGCCTACCTGACATCTAACCATGGTAACAGCCTTTCAGTTGCCATGGGGTTCTTTGGAACAAGTCAAGCTGTTGGAAGCTTTCTCTGGGTAAGGTGTGTAGCTGACATCTAAAAGATCTATTCCCTGAGGCTGGGCACTCATCCCAACAGAAAAAGAGGAGCTGCCAAGCCTGGAGGCCGTGCTCAGCGACATGTTTTCATAGTCTGCTGAATTTCGAATAGAAAATGTGACCATGTGCACAAAGAAAGATGATTTAGTATTCTGATTACTTCTCCCCCTCCCCTAATGCCAGCTGCAAAAAAAATGCAGTAGATCTCCCCCTTTCTATTAAAAAGAAGATTATTGTCTCACTCTGGAGCCTCATGTTTGATCCCAGGATGCTGTGTGTTCCCCACCCAAGGCAAGTGCAGGGAAAGAGTAGAAGCAAGGTACAAAACGCTTAGCAAGCACGTTTATATTCAGGCAAATGTGCAGAGACAGAAGAGAGCTGTAAGTGAATCTGCCAGGGGTAGATAAGAGCTGCACATCACCAGCACCACATGTGACCTGCTCGTGATATAAGCCTTGTGCTTTCTGCCATAATTCTTGTTTAACAAGGCAATAAAGTGGGGCTCGGGGGTGGTAGACAAAAAAGTCCTGCTCAGTGAGAGTGTATTTTGGTCACGTCTTCTGCCCTTTTGTCTTCATAAATCTGGCACGACTGGGTTAGTTGACTGGAAGTTTCGTGCATTGTTTGACTTATGCATGCACAGGGCCCAGGCTCTGTCTCATGCTCATGTTAGCACAAATTACTGCACGTGAAGTTCTGTCACACAGAGAGGGACAAAGGAGAGAGAAGATGTCACAGGGAAGGGAAAATGAAGCTAAGTGTCTACACCTTTTTCCCACCTCATGAAATAGTATAAACCTTGATGAAAAATTGTCTTGCATTAAAACATTTAAAAAAGACTTTTTTGTGTATAAGCCTCTGGAGTCAGATAATCTTAAATTCATGTTCCAGCTCTGCCACTTACCACCTTGGGCAAGTTACTTAACCTCTCTGAGCATTGGTTTCTTCTGTAAGATGTTAGTCTGACTCCTAAACCTACACTAAATATTGACAATAGAGTATTGGATTTTGTGGTTAACATTAAATTTAAAATGTTATATGAAAAACAGCAAAGTGCTTGGCACATTCTAAGTATTTTTTTTAAAAGCTTTGGTTGCTTTCCCTGTGGATACCAATACCTTGAGAGAGTATTTGGACTGTTAGGGGGTAATTTGGTGGATAGGGAAGGGGCACTACAGTTGAGAGGTAAATGCCATTAGTTTTTTTTTAATTTTTACTTTATTTTGCTTTACAATACTGTATTGGTTTTGCCATACATTGACATGAATCCGCCACGGGTGTACATGAGTTCCCAATGCTGACCCCTCTTCCCCCTCCCACCCCATATCATCTCTCTGGATCATCCCCGTGCACCAGCCCCAAGCATCCTGTATCCTGTATCAAACATAGACTGTGATACCTTCATCTCTTACTAGCTGTATGATTTTGGATAGTCACAACATCAGTTTTGAGCCTCGATTTTCTCATCAATAAAATGGAGCTACAATAATACCAATTTCACAGTGTTGTCATGAGGACTAAATGACATATAAAATTTAAAAGACCGCTGAGTACAGTGCTTAACATAGAGCAAATCCCTGATAAATGTTAGCTGCTGTTTTTTAAAAATTATTTCTCCTTTTGAAATTTGATGTTCCAAGTAGAAGCACAACGACTAGCTGAATGGCAGGGTATTGAGCTGCAGAATTTAGTATCTACCTTGTTCTGTTAGGGCTCTGCAGATTTTGATGAGCTTGGAGAGGAAGGGGCCTAACTGAGATTCATCAGCCCCAGCTCATCAGTGCCTACATTCAACATGTTTTGTAGGACATCAAAATAACTTTTGATGACTGTGGGACCTAGATCTATGCATGCCATATTGGATAGCATTTGGCAGGTCTGAGCCTATTTACAACCACTGTGTATTCATAAAATCCAGCCATTTGGAAAGCCTCTCGAATCACAGAAAATCAAATCCAACGCTTTTGTAAAACAGGCAGAGGCTTAATCATTTTTCTTGATTTATCAGACCAACCATTTTGCTAAGAGTTCTAAATATGTTGGGCCATGGGCTGATGAAAGCCATGGGCCTTCCTCTCAAAACAATGTGCATGAGCTCTAATCTTCCACACCCACACACAAAAATTTAGTATACAATTTTGGGGAGTGCAAAGACTTCCAGAAATCTGCTATGAATCTTGTAGGGGTTCAATACAGACCCCAGGACAGGAATCCCTGGAACAGGACTTTTTATTTAAAGGCAATATTTATTGTTTCTATCCTTGATTACGGAAGCAATATAGTTATTGCAGAATATTTAGAAAAGCATATAGAAAAATCAGTTATAATCTGTCCATGCAGACAATGATTGTTGTTAATACTTTGTATTAATATGAACATAAATAAGACCCATGGAGGAGGGCACAACAACCCACTTCACATGGAGAGGAGTCTGGCAGGCCACAGTCCATAGAGTTGCAAAGAGTTAGACACAGCTGAAGCAACTTAGCACACACAGACTTGATTTAGCTAACAAGATCTTGGTCTTCAAACCTGAACTTGATGTCAAAATGGACTGAGATTTCTGGAGGCCTTGGGAGGGAGTGGGTATATTTTGCATGAATGAGAAATTTAAATAATTTATGGTTAGAGGGAGAAATGTGGTAGGTTGCAAATGGCTGCTAATTAACTGTCACTTCTCCCATTCAATCTGAGCAGTCTTTAGGGACTTGCTTGACTAATGGAATACAATGTGACATTCTAAGATTCTACTAACAAGATCAGAAGAAACCTTGATCTTCTGCCTGAGACTTTTTGAAATTCATCTACCATGCTGTGAGAAAATCTGAGCAGCCACATAGAGAGTAACAGGTAGAGAAGAACTGAGGTCCCCAGCCAACAGTGCTGTCTGAGTGCCCACCTGACAACCCAACACCAATCTGCCAAGAATGAGAAGGATCTATTTGCAAGTGGATGCTCCAGGTTCAGTAGAGCCATTCAGGTGATACTGTGTGGAGTAGAGATGAGCCATTCCCACCCAAACTGCAGATTCACAAGCAAAAGTACAAGATAGTTACTGTTTTAAACCACTTTTAAGGTGATTTGTTATGTAGCATTAATAACCAAACATTCGTCATTCTTCAGCAATTCCACATCTATGTGTCTACCCTGATAAACTCTTGTGTGTGTTAGTCAGTCAGTCATGCCCAGCTCTTTGACATCTTGTGGACTGTAGCCCACCAGGCTTCTCTGTCCATGAAATTCTCCAAGCAAGAACAGTGGATTGGGTTGCCATTTCCTTCTCCAGGTGATCTTCTCCACCCAGGGATGGAACCCAGGTATCTTGCATTGCAGGCAGATTCTTTACTGTCTGAGCCACCAGGGAAGCCCATGTACATAAACTCTTGTACATGTGAGTAAAAAACATATATGAGGATGTTTATTGAATTACTCTATATAAAAGTGGAAAAGTTGAAATAATGTACCATTTCTCAGTTGGAGAACCACTAAATAAACTATGCCTTTTTTCACACAGAGGTTAAAATAAAGAACTATATCTATCTGTATCCATGTGCATAATCTAAAAAATAATGTTGAAGACGGTGGAGGAATTGGACGGGGAGACCANCTCTATATAAAAGTGGAAAAGTTGAAATAATGTACCATTTCTCAGTTGGAGAACCACTAAATAAACTATGCCTTTTTTCACACAGAGGTTAAAATAAAGAACTATATCTATCTGTATCCATGTGCATAATCTAAAAAATAATGTTGAAGACGGTGGAGGAATTGGACGGGGAGACCACTTTCTCCCCCACAAATTCATGGAAAGAACATTGGAATGCTGAGCAAATTCCACAGAACAACTTCTGAATGCTAGCAGAGAACATCAGGCACCCAGAAAGGCAGCCCATTGTCTTCAAAAGGAGGTAGGACACAATATAAAAGATAAAAAGAGAGAAAACAGGTAGGGATGGAGATCTGTCCAGGGAAGGGAGTCTTAAAAAAGAGAGAATTTACCAAACACCAGGAAACACTCACACCAGCAGGTCTCTAGCAAGCCTTGGAATCTCAGAGGGCAACATAACTGGGAAGAAAAATAGTTCAGTCCAGTTCAGTCGCTCAGTCGTCTCCGACTCTTTGCGACCCCATGAATCACGGCACACCAGGCCTCCCTGTCCATCACCAACTCCTGGAGTTATGAACACAAGTTCCTGTTCGAACCCCTGTTGTCAATTTTCGGTAGAAACCTAGCTGTAGAAATATAGTCATACGGTAATTCTGTGTTTGACTTATTGGGGGAATTACCAGACTAGTGGATGTGTAGTAGTATCACAGTGTGACTAAGTACATTTTCATGTGCTTGATGACCATTTGTGTATGTCCTTGGGAGAAATCTATATTTGAACCTTTTGCTCACTTTTTATTTGGTTGTTATTTTTTTGTGACTGAATTGTTAAAAGTTCTTTATGTATTCTAGATAGAACACCCTTATCAGCTATGTGATTGGCAAATATTTCTTCCCATTCTGTGGCTTGTCTTTTCACTCTCTTGATAATGCCCTTTAATGCACAAAACTTTTAATTTTGATGATATCCAATTTACCAGTTTTTCTTTTACTTCACTGCACTGTTTTGTCCCCATTTTTATTATTCTTCACTTTTTTTCTTACTCTTAAATTGTATGTATTTTTTAAACTTTTTGATTTGTATTGGACTATAGCCGATTATGGGGAAGGCAATGGCAACCCACTCCAGTACTCTTGCCTGGAAACTCCCATGGACAGAGGAGCCCAGTAGGCTGCAATCCATGGGATCGACAGGAGTCAGACACGCCTGGGCAACATCACTTTCACTTTTCACTTTCATGCATNCATATATATATAATGTGTGTATTTAGAGTATTTAGTATTTAGTGTGTATTTAGGGGCTTCCCTGGTGGCTCAGAGATTAAAACGTCTGCCTGCAATGTGGGAGACCTGGGTTCGAGCCCTGGGTCGGGAAGATCCTCTGGAGAAGGAAATGGCACCCCACTCTGGTACTCTTGCCTGGAGAATCCCGTGGACGGAGGAGCCTGGTGGGCTGCAGTCTACGGGGTCGCAAAGAGTCGAACACGACTGAGTGACTACTAGTATGTAGAGTGTCGTTTGTTCAGCTAACTAGCTACAGATTATGTACAGTTGATCCTTGAACAACTCAGTGGAAAATCTGAGCATAGCTTTTGACTTCCTTAAAACTTAATTACTACTGTAAATCAGAAGTCTTAGATCTACGGTAGATCAGAAGTCTTACCGATAATATAAACAGTTGGTTAATTTGTATTTTGTATGTTCTATGTATGCCTGTATATATTTTATGCATTCATACATACCCTTTCCTTTTTTTTTTTTTCTATTTCTAGGCTACATGGTTCTGCAAGTTTTTTTAAATGTCAAAAATCTCCAAAAAAGTTTTCCAGTATGTTTATTGAAAAAAATCTGCATATAGGTGGATTAAATTGATGTTTTCAAGGGCCACCTGTACATACATGTACATTTAAAAGTGTATACTTATACATAGATAGACAGGATACATATAAAAAGACTACGTGCTTAGTCGCTCACTCATGTCTGACTCTTTGCGACCCGGTGGACTGTAGCCTGCCAGGCTGCTCTGTCCATGGGATTCTCCAGGCAAGAATAGTGGAGTGGGTTGACATGCCCTCCTCCAGGGGATCTTCCCAACCAATGGATCAAACTCAGGTCTTCTGTATAGCTGGTGGATTCTTTACCATCTGAGCCACCAGGGAAGCCCCCTCAAAAGATACTATATGTGTGTATTTATTTTTTCCCAGCACCAAGTCAAATTCTTTACTTCTTTGGTTCCCACTAGTGATGGCTAAATGAAGGGAGGAGAGGCCAAGAAAAGGAAGACAGACAGAGGGAGGTGATGGGAAGGGAAGGGACAGTAAACCACTGTTCTGTGAGGTCTCAGGAGGCCAGTGCTCAGGGTAAGAAAGAGACCTGGAGAACTGTCCGCAGCTGCAGGGCGCATCGCGGCTTCCTTCTGTGCATAAGTCCTTGGGGGGAAAAGGCTGCCACTGCACCAGGCAGGGAGGGGGCCCCTTCGCCAGGGGCCGATCACTTACCCTCGTTGCCACACTGGTGCACTGGTGGACTTTGTACTTTATTGCCTCTGCCATGCACTTGGCCCAGGCTTCACCTCTGCATGTTAATACCTCATCTTCCGTCTTCTGCTTCTTGGCTACTCCTCCCAGATTAAAATTTTTTGACATGTACACACTGCTGTATCGTAGTTTTGGCTCTGCTAGGTCTCTGTGGCGGCATGCAGGCTTGCTCCCGTTGCGCTGAGCGGGGGCTGCGGCCCAGCTGAGGTGTGCGGGCTTCCCCTGTTGCCGAGCATGGGCTCTAAGGCGAGCAGGCTTCAGCAGCAGCAGCTCGGGGCTCAGTGGTTGTGGCACGTGGGCATAGCTGCTCCTCGGCCTGTGGGATCTTGCTGGACCAGGGACTGAACCCCTGCCTCCTGCACTGGCAAGTGGACTCTCATCCATGGCGCCACCAGGAACGTCCGCTCTTCCTGTCTTGAGGGCTCGTTTGTCCCCATCTCTGTGCTTGCCCACTAGGCTGAGTGTGGGGCCCAGGCCGCGCTTCCTCTTCGGATCCCCAGGCCTGTTGGTGGTGGTCGGCTGTTCCGGTTGCTGCTGTGGGCCTGGGCGGCCCCTCTGGCCTCTGCTGCTGCTCCTGCACCTTCCGAGTGAACTACTCCGGGAAGCTGAAGTTGCTGGAGAGCAAGTTCACACCCCCCAACACGGGGCTCGAACCAGCACCAGGCACTTCATCATCCCTGCTCTTGGTCAGTGTCTGGATCCTGACTCAGCCCCATTGCCTCCCAGCCCGGAGGCCCAGAGTATATGTATTTAGATGTGTGTCTGTATATGTGTACATATGTGCATTGATACAGACATGTGTGTGTATATAGAGGGAAATGCTGGAAGACGAAACTGTAAAGATGGAGACAGTTGTGTGAAAATGCGAGTATAGACGACTTTTCCTTTGTAAACTATCCTGTCACCCTGAATAATTTTTAGATAACTTAAAAAGTATGGTTTACAAAAGGCACAGCCGCTCCCCACGTGTCCTCGAATCCTGACCTACATGAGCTGGTGCTACAGGTGGCCAGGCTGTGCTCCCTATGACTGGGTAGTGCCCTCCCATCCCCGCCCCCACCCTGAGCCCAGGCTGCCCAGCTCCGGCTCCACGGATCCCTGCCCAGTGGATGCATGAAAGCCAAGGGCTTCCTCCTCCCATGTGTTGAAGGGCAGCGCTCTCTCCTGTGGAGGCAGAGCTCCTGGGGCCTTGTTCCTTGTGAACAGCTGTCATCCCAGGGCAGCGGACATTACTTTAGGGGGTGATCGAGGGCAACCCCAGGATGCGACAGGCAGAGCAGCTGTGCTGCCAGAGCAAAAGGGGCACCTGGGAGGGCAGAGCGACCCGGGGAAGAGGGTCTCCAGCCTTGGCCGCCCCTCCATTCCGCAACCCCCTCCCTCAGCCCCACCCATGCCCAAATACAGACCCGTCCCCTCTCTACTGGAATAGCCATCACTGCTCTGGCCCTTAGACACTCCCCTCCTTCCATCTTCCACCCAGAGTCATTTTCCTGAAGTGTGGACACTGTCCTGAATGGACCCTTGGAGGGGGAGGGGCTGGAGAGAGGGGCTTGGGACCATCTTACTGCTCTCTCAACCCAGGGGCATGCTTGGATCCTCCACAGCAAAATGGAAGAGGAAGCCAACAATACCCAGACCACAGACCTTCGAGGCTCTCCCTAGATGCCGAGGGATGATCGGAACACTTAATCTGCTCCAGCCAGGTCTGCTCTGCCTCCGCGCCTGGAGGAGCCAACCTGAGCATTCACAGTCAGTGCCCCCCACCTCCCAGGGCAGCGCCCCCCCCTTCTGGGGCAGACACCCCCACCTCCCCAGGGCAGTGCTCCCTCATCTCCCAGGGTAGTGCTCCCCAGTGCCCCCCTCCACTTCCCGGAGCACTGCCCTCTCCACCTCCCTGGGGCAGTGACCCCCTCATCTCCTGGGGCAGTGTCCCCCACCTTCTTGGGCAGACCCCCCACACCTCTCCAGGGCAGTGCCCTCCCACCTTCCCAGACAGGGGCCCCTCCCCACCTCTCTTCCCAACTCTGTACCTCATGTTCAGCACCTGTGTGACCTGGGCCCACAGACCATGAGCCTGGAGCAGGCAGATAAGGCTTGTGTGGGAGCCCCAGGTGTCCCCGTGGTTGATGGGCCAGGATCTAGGGGTGAGGACAACCAGTGTGGGCTAGTTCAGAACCAGTGACCTGGCCTCCTGAGGGCGGGAGTCCAGTCTGTTCTGGTGACTGGCTGGATCCCCACCCTGGGGGGAAGGGCTGGATCAAGGGAGGGGCTTCGTGGCTCCCAAGGTAGAGTCAGTCCACTGTCTTGACCCATGAAAGTGCTGCCTGGGGTGCAAGTTTTCCAAGGGTCCAACTAATATTTCCTGTAACTGGGTAGGTGAATGAATGAACGCTGGCCGGTTTTCCTCTTAATTCTTCGTGCCTCAGTCTTGCTCCGCTCCAAGTGGGGGCGTGCCCTTAGGCGGGGTAGGACTCTCATGACTCCTGCAGTGAACAAACTTGAAATGGACTGGCGCCCAGAATTACAAATTCCTGTGAGAAGCAGGGCAGGCAGCGATTCGCAGAAGGACACGTGGGGCTTTCCTCAACGTGCTTGACCAGCTTTGCCGCAGGTGGTGAGCAACAGATCTGGACGGCCACCGTCCTCTCCCCGTCCGCTCCCCTCAATAAACGCACTCCGTGTTAGACTGAACAGGTTTAAAACTTGATCCGAAAAGACGCCCGTCTCTCCGCCCGGGAGCGGGGGGGTGGGGCAGGGGGG
>SJYX01017979.1:236542-271346 GCA_006410675.1 Oreotragus oreotragus | reverse complement strand
CCCCCGCCTCGACCGCCCCGCCCCCCTCCCCGGCAGCCCCCGGCGTGGACTGCGGTGACCTCACACGGCGCGGGGCGGAGCGCAGGGCGCGGGGCGGGCTCGGCGACAGCGGCGGCGCGGGGCAGGAGAGTGAGCGCGGCAGAGTCGGCGCCACCATGGCCAGCGTGGATCTGGAGAAGCTGCGGACCACCGGGGCCGGCAAGGCCATCGGCGTGCTGACCAGCGGCGGCGATGCGCAAGGTGGGCGCGGGCGCGCAGCGGGTCGCTGGCGGGCGGGGGTTCTGCTGTCCCCGGGTCCCTGCGGCGTGCCCGCCACCCTCGGCCCGGATCTGCGGCGCGCGGTCGGCAGGTCCCCCAGGCCCAGATCCCCGTCCCTGTCCTAGATCCGCCCCGGAGAGCCGGGTACCCGCGTACGTGCCGCCCACCACGGCATCTGCGCCCCACCCGCCTGCCCCCGCCCCCGGGGGCGTGTCTGCGTGGCCGGCTGTGGCCGGCGACCCGGAGCTCTCCCGGCTCTCTCCGCCCCAGGCGGTCCCGGCACCCCTTCCCGTTCACGTGTGTCAGGAGCCCCATTTCCTGGAATGCACGCTGAGCGGAGGCCGCCGAGGGCAGGGCAGTCACCGCAGGCCTGGAGAACCCTTCTCTTCCTGGTTCTGAAACACGATCCGAGGGCTCAGGGCTTCCCCCAAACACCACCTTCTGGGCGGGTCTGGGGCATTTCTTGAGTGCAGGCCTGTCCTCAACGCCGCGTATCTAAGACGGTGGCCTTCCTGAGGGACCTGCCCAGCGTCCCGTAGCCAGGACCTGGCAGAGCCAGGCTATTCCCCTTCCCGGGGGTCTGTCTTGGCAGCCCCCTCCTGGCACCCTGGTCCTATCCTGACCACTGCTCTGCAGGACCAATGGCTTGGGATGGCTAGTGTCACACCTGTGGGGCTTGCCCACATGGCCACACCACACACCTTGAACCTCAGGAGAGACTTTAAGTAGCCCAGGAAGCGGGAGGGATGGAGCCAGCACCCTCAGGCTGCACAGTGAGCCTGGTGTGCCTCCTTCCGGATCAGAAAGTCTAGACAGTTAATTTGTCTCTGCCTCAGACCCCTGACTCCTGGCTCCCCCCTCAGACGCAGGGGAGAGCACGGAGGAGGGGCCTTTCATGAGGCAGCCAGACCAGGTCAGCAGAGGGATCAGTGGCTGTATGCACCCCCGCCTGCACAGGCCTTCCGCGGGTTTGGCCGAGCCTCCGTTTCTGAACTGGCGGCGGGCAGTGTGCCCTGCTGCACATCTGCAGCCCTGCGTGGCCAGAGTGGTTGCCTATTGCTGGGCAGTGGCGGCTGGCACCCTCTTAGAGCAAGGCTGGTGGGCTGGGGCCGGGCAGGAGGAGAGTGGGCTTGGAGGGTGGTCCTGGGGAAGCATCGTCCTGTGAGACTGGACCATGGGAAGGGCCGGGTGTGTGGAGGGCAGACACATCGCCAGAGGGCTGGACCCTTCCTCTGTGAGGTCTGGTGCCGGTGCGGGGTCTCCACCCAGGCTCCTGTTGCACCGCGGTGACAGCGGCACTGCAGGGAGGGCTGGGGAGGACAAATGAGGTGCACTTAGGCAGGGGAGCTGAGCTCGGCGGCTGCACAGACAAAATAGGACGAGGGGCTGGAAGGAGAGGACCCTGGCAGAAGGGTGCTGCTGGCCCGGGCAGGCAGGCCAGCTGAGGGCAAAGCCCGTTTGACTGAAGGTCTCCTCTTGGCCAGTCCAGCCTTGGAGCCCCACACGTAACGGGGAGCGCTCCCTGAATGCCCTGGAGTGTAGCCACCCGTGCGCCGCTGGCCAGGCTGACCGTCGGCCCCTCACCTCACGCCCTGTCCTCACTCTCCTAGACGCCTGACTGTGACATGGTTTTATGGTTGAGGCTGCGAGAGAGCTTTCCGCAGCCTTCCCTGATTTAGGGCTCAGGCTGATGCCTGGGGGAGGATGTGGGCCAGCTGGCTCTCTGCGGGTCAGAGCCTTTCTGCTCTGTAAGTTCTGGGAGCCCGCCCAGGGGTGTCTGCCTGAGGCTGCTCCTTCTCGCTAGCACTGCTCCAGAGAAGTGGCTCTAGGCAGCGGCTCCTCAGTTTTCCCTCGGGGACCCCCACCACTGCCTTCCGAACAGAGGCTGACCTCTGGGGACCTGACGGCGCCACTTGGCCCTCCCCATGTTCCCTNCTGCCTGAGGCTGCTCCTTCTCGCTAGCACTGCTCCAGAGAAGTGGCTCTAGGCAGCGGCTCCTCAGTTTTCCCTCGGGGACCCCCACCACTGCCTTCCGAACAGAGGCTGACCTCTGGGGACCTGACGGCGCCACTTGGCCCTCCCCATGTTCCCTCCCATGTAGGGCGGGGCTGATAGCCACATGGAGAATGGCCTCCACTCTGACCTGCATTTGACTCCTAGACACTTAAGTCTGCTCTTGTTGGGGTGAATGGAGGCCAGCCTTGCGATGGGGAGCCAGCCTTGACCAGCGCTGTGACTTGACCCGAGCCCAACCCTGGGGCCTCAGTTTCCCTCAGCTGTCCAGTCAAGCTCCGTATCCTCACATCGACTGATGAATAAGCATGGGTCTGCTGGGCCCCGTGTTCCCCCAAGATCAGATCACCTCTTTCTTGTACATTTTGTTTTTCTGGAAGCTAATTATGATGAAAAGTCACTTTCGGAACAGGTGCGTTCACCTCTGACATCAGTTTGGCTGGTGTCCGTTTCCTCCAATAGGAAGTGGTCGGTAGCAGCCTCCCTGGCCCACTCGAGGGTGGAGGGTGGGGGAGGCTGGGGTGAAAGCTTAAGCAAGAGTCCAGGGCTGCTCAGCAGCAGTGCATGCAGCTGCTCTCCTTGCTTCTCTGACCCTGGGGCTCGCGCTGCCATCCTTGGTTTATTTTGAGAAAGAAAAGCAGCTTAAAGGGCAATTAAAAAGGCCCTCTTAGGAAGGCAGCTTACTGTGAGGTTTACAGGGAAGCCCACACCCTTAGGCCTCCGTCTCCATGGCAGCTGGCACAATCCCATTTGAAGAGTCAAGAGTTTTCCTGTAATACGGTCATTTGTTCTCCTCTGCAAGACGGAGGACAGTACTCTAAGAATGGGGACCTTTGCACTCCCTGGGGGTGCAGATGAGCCCACCAGGCTGCCTAGGGAGATGCCCATGACCTCTGAGTTGGATGGTGGGCTGGTTTCCAGCCACTGCCCTCCCCCCAGCCCTGATCCAGAACTGCTGGTCTCCCTCCTGCCACCAGAGGTGGGGCTTGGACCTTGAGCCTGCAGTGAGGCCACAGTGGGCTCACCCCAGCGGGGGGTGACCAGGGAGGCAGATACCTGAGAGTGGAAAGCCTGGGCTGGCCAAGGCCCCAGAGGCGGCCAAGCGCTTCTGCAGGACCTAGGGCTTGCTGGGAGCAGGCAGGGCAGCTTTGCAGCTACCTCATCTCCCTCCCAACTTCCGCCAGCCCCACAGCTCACAGCCCTTGACCTCCAGCAGCAGGACTGTTGGCCTTCAGATCTGGTTCCTGGAGCAGCCTGGGTGTGTGTGTGTGGTGGGGGTCTACGCTCCCTGGGCTCCTATTGCTAACTTCAGTCACTGTAACCCCATTTCCATGCATTACAGGAACGTGCGAGTTATGGTTTCTTTAGAAATGGAGTTCTTTTGGTAAAGGCAGGTGTGTAAGCTGTCAGTATGGCTGGTTCAGGGCCGCCCGGCCTCTGTCCCCTGGTGGCTGTGATGTCCAGGCACCCCTGCCTGGGGAGCCCCTCCAGTCGTCAGATAGCAGAAGCCTTGGCAGCTGGGTGGGGATGGGGCAGCTTGCTGTGCCCAAGGTGGGGGTTCCAGCGTGTCTCCAGGCACTACCTGCACCAGCTGGGGTCCCAGCAGTCCCCCTCCCTCCCTCTGGGACCCCAGCTTCCTGTCTGGAGAGTGACCTTTGTGCTGACCTCCTCCGAGACCAGTGCCATGAGCCCCCACTGGGGCAGGCTCTGCCCACAAGGCTCTTCCTGAGGCACTATATGCTGTCTAAGCCTCGTGGCTCTCCCACGGGATTCCCAAGCTGATGGGCACTGCCCCTCCACCAGCTCTTGGGCCTGGAGGGCAGGGCTCCTGGGCCCTCGGTCACATTCCAGCTGGTGCCCCGCCTTTCCAAGGAAAAGCTTTCATAGCCTAGGGACAGATCACGGGATGTGCATGTGCTCTGAGCCAGGACCACCAGGAAGAAGGCCGGGGATGCAGGGGTGGTCCTGGGATCATAGCTGGTGTCACCTCTGTGACCCGGTCCCCAGACCCAGTGTCACAGGCTGGAACCCAGGGCAGGTGACTGGCCAGTTTTCTTCCTCTCCAAGGACATGGGGCCACCCCGCCTGTTCCTAATGCTGATATCTTTTGTGACGGGCAAGAAGGTTTGAGGCAAATTGCCTACAGCCACTGATCCCAGGCTCCTGCTCCCAAGCCCCGAGCGCGGAGCCCCTCAGCCGTGCGTGTGCCCCAGCCCTGGCTAACCGTCAGGTGGCAGTCAGTGTGGGCGCTGGGCCCTCCCCGGGTGCCTGCGCAGGGCCACGGACCGGTACCTGACCTGACCTGTCCAGGCCTGCAACAGCTGCAGCCCCGCCCCCGGGCCACTTGGAGGCCTGCTCCCTGGGCAGGGCCGCGTCCCACCCCCAGCAGCAGGACCACCACCTGGGCCACTGCTGGTGCTCGAGCCTCTTGGGGGCTCCCTCAAGTCGCGCTAGTGAACCTGACTGTATATGAGACCCCAGGAACACGGTGAGTGGTCCTCCATGGAGGACCCTTAGGGACACGATGATCCCCCACAGGGACCTCAGGGACCCCTTTGCCTTCTGTGGGTCTCAGTCTCAGGACTGACCGTGAGGGAAGGGGACCGGGGTTCCTCTGAGATCCTCTGAGCATTTCCTACGAGCTGTCTGCTCCTCCTCCCCATGAACATCTGTCTTTCCACGAAGTCTGTGCTGCAGGGAAGCTGCTGTAGACGGGGGTCGGGGGATGGGAGACTGGGATATTGGGCCTGGGGGACAGGGAAGAGAGGTGATCCGCCGAGCCTGGTGGCCCCGGTGTGCAGTGCAGGTTTGGGGCAGGGGCGTCAGCCGAGTCAGCTACACTGCTTGAGGCCCCCAGCCTCCCAACAGCCAGACCTTGACTCTTGGGGGCACTGCCCCTCTCTCCTGGCTCACGGAGGCCCCTGTGGGCCTCATGGCCCCAGGGCCACAGGAACGGAGCTCAGTGTGGTGGTCTGAGACCCTGGCAGATGACGGAGAGTTTGAAAGGTGGTTGTCTCCTGTGTCCCGCCAGCCCCTTCTTTCATCCTGGGGCCAAGTCCTCAACCTGCTGGGATTCCCCCAGGTCAGAGCCTTGACGGCTAGGGAGAGGGCTTTGCCGAGCAGCAGAGGCTGCAGGTGAGCACTGGGCAAGGATGCGGCCGGAAAGGATGTGGCTGGTCTGCAGGTGCCCGTGCAGAGTCAGGAGTGCAGGCTCAGGAGTTGGCCTGGTGGGGGCCTCCCCCCGTGTAACTCTGGGGGTGGCATATTTCCAGATGCGGAGCTGAAACAACCTTAGCGGTTCACCCCAGGCTGGACTCAGATGCTTGGCTGGGCTCCCTGAGATGTGGGGCGGGGTGGTTGGGGGTTCCCCCACACTCTGTGTCTCCACTGATAGGCGTCTCCCTGACCCCTTGCAGGCATGAATGCTGCGGTCAGAGCCGTGACTCGTATGGGCATTTACGTGGGGGCCAAGGTCTTCCTCATCTACGAGGTAAGGTGTAGGGGTCCTTACCCTAAACTCTGGGGGGTGGGCCCTGTGCTCTGGCGGGCGGGGAACATTGTGGGGAGGGGGGAGGGAGGAGGGATGCAGGATCCTGTTCTGTCAGGGTCACTGGTCCTTGTTCAGCCTCTGAGGGCCAGGCCCAAAGAGAGGCTGGTCAGGACAGTGGATGGGGCGGGGCCCCGGCTCTGAGCTGTGGGTGGGGAGCCTGCCTTCAGGCTGTGTTCTTGGGCACGGGTGTGTCCTTTGAGAGAGAGGAGGGCATGAAGCTGTGGTCCTCCTCTGAGGCCAGGACCTCACCCCACCGTCCTCTGACCCCCAGCCCTCCTGCACCCTTCTCGCCTAACCTCAGCTTGAGTCACCCTAGCAAACAGCCTCCCTGTGCAAAGCAACAGAGAATCATTGTTCTGCTTTGTTCTGGCAGAAGCTGGGGCTCCCCTTTGTTCCACCCTCCCCATTCCTATCCCCCTAAATCCCGGTTTCAGAGACACAGACACCTGTGGGCAGCCCTGGAGTCCCCTCACACCGTGTTACTTTGTTTTCACTCTTTACTAGAATGCAGGAACCCCTGCCTACTCTGCTCTCCCCAGAGTTTCCTCCTCCCACCTTGGGCCTGTCTGCATCCCTGTCCCTTCACCCTGACCCAGGTCAGGCGTGACTCCCCAGCTTTGGCTGTACGGGGCCATCTGAATGGACACATGGGCAGGCACTTCTGCAGGCCCCTCCCTCCTGCGGGATCCGGACCCTCAGACCAGGCTCAGATGGCCAGAGTCCTCAAAGTCTTCGGTCATGCCTGGGGAGACATCTCCTCAGGGCGTCAGGGACCCGTGGCCTCTGGAGCTGGGTGGGTGGGACCCATGCCCCGGTAATGGTCTAGACCCTTCCAAAGAGCAGGGTGAGACTCTTCAGGGCGTGGCCGAGTTTTATGGACAAGTGGTCTCTGATCAGGGTGCGGTGGGTCCAAGGCCAGGCTCCCGGAGGCTGTACACCTGGCGCTTGGTGGTGCTTTGTCTTCTCACCATTTGTGAAAGCATGTGGCCTGGTTCAGACTGCTAATGAGAAGGACCGGCTGTCCAGGTGGCCAGTGGCTTATGGGAAATAACATGGTTCATCAGTGGGTTTGTCAGCAGAGCTCAGGGGAGAACCCACCTCGGGGGCCACATGCAGTCTCCGGGATGGAGACCAGCACAGCCTGGCACTGGGGGGAGGCGCCCAGAGGCCTGCCCTGTCTGTGTTGCTGACGGATGAGGTGGCCACAGCACGTGGGGTGCTGTGTAGCAGTGCCGTCAGAGGCTGGCCGCACACCTAGTGATACACAAACGTGTTCTTAGCAGCATTATGTCCAATAGTCCCAAACCGGATCCCTCCGGAGGTCCACAAACGGTGAACAGATTGTGCACTGTGGGCCTGCTTGGGGGACTCCCGCACAGCAGTGAGCGGTCACAGCCGCACGTACATGGTCCTGTGGGGCCACACAGGCACCCAGCCAAGAGAAGGAGGCCAGACAGAGTGGACGCTGTGCCTGTCATTTCTGAATCTAGTTGGCGCCCCGGGAGGCGTGGCGGTGGGCACCTCTGGAGGAGAGGGTCCTGGCAGGGCAGAGGGGCCACAGGGTGCTGACTGGTTCTGGTTCCGACCCAAGTGTGTGACCCAGGTGCAGTTCATGGATACGCATCAGAAGGTGTGCCTGTGACAGGAGCACTTTGCCGAGCGAGTCGCGCTCTGTAATATGCCATCCTGCAGGCCCTGCAGAGGGTGCTCCGGGACTCTCCCCTGACACCCTTGATTCCAGCCAGCCCCAGCTTTGTCCCGTAACACCCCTGACCTCAGCCAACTCAGCTTCGTTTCCTAAGGTCCTGGGAGTGGAGGGGCCTCTGTAGTCAGGACCCCTGGGCCTGCTTCCTGCCAGGTGGGGTTTTGGCTGAGGTTCCACGCATCTTGCTCCTGTGGGCAGTGTTCTCTGTGGCCATGGGCACCCATCTCACACCTGTCCCCTCACTTTCAGGGCTATGAAGGCCTCGTGGAGGGAGGCGAGAACATCAAGCAGGCCAACTGGCTCAGCGTCTCCAACATCATCCAGCTGGTGAGCCTGTGACCCTCCCTGCTGTGAGCGCATGTGTGAAGGGATGAAAAACATGTATTTTTGTCTCCTGCATTGCTAGCAGATCTATCAAGCTTTCATTCTTGCCTTGGGAACCTCTCGTGGTGTCAGAACAGTGACCGATGAAGTGAATGCCTTCTTGCCTGTATAAGTACTGAGAACAGTGACCACATATTGAGAGAAACTCATCCTGGAATAAAACTCCAAGCACTTTTGATTAGAAAATCTCTTGTACTTTTTCATCATAGATACTAAAGCTAAAAAATAATACTAGGTAATAAAAAATCCACATACTATTTCACAAGACTGTGACTGTACAAGATCATATGTACCAGTATATAAACAAGGACCTGGGAGATAAAGACAATGTGTAAATAGTCTTTGTTCATTAACATGCCTGCTAACAAATCAGGTTCATTTCTTGAGGGCTAGATACTTCTTTCATAAATTTGCTTATCATCATCATGCCTGCAAAATATATATGTTTATGGGTTTTTTTATAACAACTTTCCTTCACTAGAGGTTAACATTATATCCTTCAGACAATAAAAATACACATGGAAATATGTATATTTCCAAAATCAGGAAAAATGCTTTGTGATTTGAACCAGGAGCTGCTGTGTTTCACACACCCACCAATCTCTATTGTTTTTTATAATGATAAGTTCCAATGAGGGGAAAGAACATATTGTTATTTGTCGGACAGCCTTGCCATTTCCCAAGTGTCAGATAGCAAGTTACTTAACCTGCTGAACCTCAGTTTTTTCACCTTGAAAATCAAGATAATGATATGTACACTGAAGAGTTCATGAGAAGATTAAATGAGATAATAAAGCACATACACAAAAATGCTTCATTTTATATGGAATGGTAATTATTAATATTGTTGCAGAAAAGTGGACCCCTTCCAGGGCCTGAAACTGGGCTCTTGTCTAAACTCGGAAATGAATTGTCCGAGGAGACACATATGTTGACAAAGCAAGAGATTTTATTGGGAAAGGGCACCCGGGTGGCGAGCAGCAGGGTAAGGGAACCCAGGAGAACTACTCTGCCACGTGGCTTGCAGATGATGATGATGATGGGATTAGTTTCTGGCCAGTCATTCTAATTCAGAGTCTTTCCTGGTGGTGCACACATCACTCAGCCAAGATGGATGCTAGTGAGAGGGATTCAGGGAAGTGGACGGACATGCAGTGTCTCATTTAGCCCTTTCCTGAATTCTTCCGGTTGGTGGTGGCTTATTAGTTCTGTATTCCTTATCAGGATCTCCTGTCATGAAACAACTCATGCAAATGGTTACTATGGTGCCCAGCCAGGGTGGGCGGTTTCAATCAGTGTGCTTCCCCTAACAGTATCACTATTGCCTTTAAGGTTATATTAAAAAATATAAATGGTCAAATGATAACCTAGAACAGTTTTGAAATTTTCGATATGATTGCTTCCCAGAACTACATTTTCTGAACCCTAACAGCTGTTTGTCAAGTGTATCACAGATTGACTAAGTAAAATTCCAAAATCTTTTTTGTTCAAGTTCAGTAGCATTGTTGAGGAGAAAGCAGCTTTCCATGCCACTGTCCACAAACCAATCCATAATTTTAAATTAGAGAGTCATACTTCTTCCACTGTCAGAAGGGAGAGTTTCCTTTAATATACACATGTGCACTCATTTGTGTGTACTTATATATATACACTATAGTCAACTCACTCAGGTGTTATATGGTAAATAGAGCTACAAAGGAAAATAAAGGAGTAAAGAAGATGGATAATGTTGCTGCTGCTAAGTCACTTCTGTTATGTCTGACTGTGCAACCCGAGAGACAGCAGTCCACGAGGCTCCCCCTTCCCTGGGATTCTCCAGGCTAGAACACTGGAGTGGGTTGCCATTTCCTTCTCCAATACATGAAAGTGAAAAGTGAAAGTGAAGTTGCTCAGTCATGTCTGACTCTACGCGACCCCATGGACTGCAGCCCACCAGGCTCCTCTGTCCATGGGATTTTCCAGGCAAGAGTACTGGAGTGGGGTGCCATTGCTTTCTCCATGGATAATGTTGAGGAGGGAGGTAATGTTATTTAATAGGGTATTCAATAAAGAAGTATCATTTGAAAAAAATACTGAAAATAATGAAAAGGCTATTCATACCCATAAAATTAATGAAGAGTATTAGAGTATTACAGGTTAATGGAAGAGCGCTCCAGGCTGATGGAACAGCCAATGCTAACACCAATGCAGAAATGTGCTTTCTCAGGTCAAAGAAGAGAAAGAAGGTCAAAGTGGTTGGAGCCAGTGGTCAAGCTGAGAGGAACAGGGCCCTGATCTCTAATATGGACTTTCATTTTATTACAAGGCATGAAGCCAATAGAAAGAAGAGTAACATGATCCCAGAAGCTGTTTAAAATAATCACTATAGCTTCTTTGTAGAGATAGACTATAGAGTAGAAGGAGATAGACCCAGTGTGTGTAGGCATTTATACAATTTTAAGCATCAACAGCATAGAAAGGATATTTAAAACCTTGAGAACAGGTAAGATCCTCTAGGGAGTGTTAAGTATCAGGAGGATCATTCCCTGGGATCCTCTAAAAGTTAGGGATTGGGGAATTAAGAAATTAGACTTATAAAGAGTTGTCCCTGAGATAAAAGTTAAACCAGGAAATTCATGGTTTTCCAGAGGACAGGTGAAAATGAATATCAAAGGAGAAGGTAGAATAACTGAGTCAAATGTTGTCAATAGGTCAAGTAGAGTGTGGGCTGACAATTTACCACTGGACTTAGCAATGTGGAAGTCATTACTCTGACTGGAGCAGCATCTGCAGATTATTAGTGTAGAAAACTTGTTTAGAATGAATTTAAAAGACAATTGGGGGACTTCCTTGGTGGTCCAGTGATTGAGACTCTGTGCTTCCAGTCCTATGAGATGTGGCCAAAAGAAGAAAAAGAAAAAAAGAATAGGAGAAAGACAGCAAGTATTGACAACTCTTTCTAGGCCTTTGGCTATGAAATGAGGACAGGACTCCAGTAGAGTGTGAAGTCAAGAGAAGGTTTGTTGTTTACTTTTCTGTTGTGGTGATTATTCCTTTTTGTTTGGAAAGTATAATCTCTTCCTGTCTTATTCTCCCCCTGTGTCCTGGGGGTGAGCATGAGTTGGAGGATGGAACTAATGGAAATAGACTTGAAAAGTTTTTCACAAATAAAATCTTTGTGAAAAATCTTTCTTTCCAAATCAGTCTTGTTTGGAACCTTCACATCTAGTGAAGGGAATGGCATTAATATATAAAATATTCTAAGATTGTTTGGCAATGGGAGCCTTCTTACATATCATAGAAATGTTAATATCTCTTATTTATTTATATTGGGTAGACAGTGTTTCTGGAATCTTTTTGTTATTGTCTTAGAATACTTAGGATGAAAAAATGCTTATTCCAGTGTAGAGCAATAATTGCCACTTTAATCTGTCTCCTTGTCATTGCATTTTAGGGGACTTCTTGTTTCTGATGGTTCAAAAGTCCTGACTTACTTGGAGCCAAATATGACCCTTTTGCTTACTGCTTTGTGTATATGTGTGTGTGTGTGTGTGTATATAAATCTTTTATATATATATATATATATATATATAAATCCTTTATGTATATATATATATATACAAATCCTTCAAACTGTGTTCCAATTATTGCCATGCAATTCCCTTGACTCATAAATGAAGGAAAAAGATTAAAGCAATTTTTCAAAGGGGTCCAGCTAGCTCCCAATTTGTTGACTTTCAGACTGTAAACTATTAATAGAGCAGTTAATAAAATTTGAATAAATAGACTGCATATTTTACTAAAGTATAGATACTTTAGGACAGACACAAAAATTATTCCACTGCTTCCAAACCTGATGATGCCAGCTATGATTATGTTTATAATACATAATGATGTAAATCAAATAGGTAATTTAACTACATAATAATGTAATGAACTATTATACAAACTTATGAAATATGAACATGAAAGGTTGTTGGTTTTTTTCATGAAAAAATTAGCTGAATCCTTTTGTAAATAAATAAAATCACTGAAAATTTGCTATTAAACTAAGTATGGCAAGAAATTTTCAAATGGTTTGGAGAAAACAATTATAAAAATGTAGACTACAGTCAACTTTGTTAGTGTTTAAAGTTCTCACACTGAAGGAAAATTGTAAGTAATACATTATGTACACATGACCTACAAGATGACAATTTCTTTATACGTCCCAGATCTATAGAAAGTGTTTGCCTCATTCAAAGATTGGTTTTACTTAGTTGCTAAATCCTGTCTGAATATTTGGGACCCCACAGGCTGTACCCACCAGGATCCTGTTTGTGGGATCTCCCAGGCAAGAATCCTGGAGGTATTGGAGTGGGTTGCCATTTGCTTGTCCAGGAGATCTTCCTAACCTAGGGATCAAATCATGTCTCCTTCATTGGCAGGCACATTACTTACTGAGCCACTTAGGAAGTCAATTAAAAGACTGGTGAATGGATATACATTTGAATGTTTTAAATGTAAAAAAAAAAAAGTCTCATTATACACCCATTTTTAATTTCCTACTTTAACCAGTTTTTTTGATTAACTGACTATAAGAGTCAGGGTTCTCCAGTGAAATAGAACTCATAGGAGCTATTTAGGTGTAAAAGAGATAGGCATATGGCATTATTATAGATTACGGATGTATAATACATTATAGATTATATGGAAGGATATAGTGACATTTATTGTAGGAATTGGCTCACATGATTGTGGAGCTAAGTCCCATGACCTGCTCTCTGCCAACTAGAGAATCAGGAAAGCTGGTTTTGTAATTCAGTCTCAATTACCATCCCTGGAACAGGAAATGGCAACTCACTCCGCTATTCCTGCCTAGAGAATCACATGGACATAGGAGCCTAATGGGCTACAGTCCATGGGGTCACAAAGAGTCAGACACAACTGAGAGACTAACACACACAATTCAAAAAGACTGGGAACCAGAACTAGATTTAAGTCCCAGTCCATATCCAAAGGCCCAACAATCAGGAGAGCTATCTATATCTGGGGGTGGAAGAAGACTCATGACCCAGGTTAAGAAAAAAAGTAAATTTGCCCTTCCTCCACCCTTTTGTTTCATTCAGGCCCTCAAAAGGATTGGATGACACCTCTCCATATTGGTGAGACTGTCTTCTTTACTAATTCAAATGCTAATCTTTTCCAGAAACAGCTTTACAGACATCCCCAGGAATGATGTTTATAAGCTATTTGGGCATCCCTTAGGCCTCTCAAGTTGACACATACAATTAATTATCACAGTGACCATCTAATTAGTCACAGTTTTTACTCTGTTTTTCAAGTATTTTTTAAAATTTATTTTAATTGGAGGCTAATTACTTTACAGTATTGTGGTGGTTTTTGCCATACATTCACATGAATCAGCCATGGGTGTATACATGTTCCCCATCCTGACCCTCCTCTTTATTAAATATTCAAATGGATTCCTAAAATATAGGTAAAATCAATATTTAGGTTAAATTTTGCATTCAACTCTGTTCCANTGGAGGCTAATTACTTTACAGTATTGTGGTGGTTTTTGCCATACATTCACATGAATCAGCCATGGGTGTATACATGTTCCCCATCCTGACCCTCCTCTTTATTAAATATTCAAATGGATTCCTAAAATATAGGTAAAATCAATATTTAGGTTAAATTTTGCATTCAACTCTGTTCCAATAACATTGTAACCTAAGTATTTTTCAATGTTATTAAAAGTCTTTGAGATAGTAACTATTTAATAATCAGCTCAATAGGGGCCATCCCAGTTAGAACAGAATGCTGGGCAACTGAAAGTTAATGATTGCAAGTTCTGGTTTTCCATTCCTGAGGTTTCTTGACTGAATCCTTCTTTCCCCAACTACCTGTGCTGAGGAGGCAAACACTGAGTGATTTCACAGAGCAGAGACCTACATACACCAAAGAGAAGAAATATGATTGCTCACTATACTGAGATTATATTCATAGCTAATTTCTCTTTTACCTACAACTTTCTTTAAAAACAATAGGTAGTCCAATCTGCTGGAAAATGGATGGATGTGGTTATATTCAAATGAGTAGTACTGAAATAGCCAATTAATGTCGGAGGAGAGGTCTGAATGTCAATGTGCTCTTAGGGATACACTAAAGAAAGCTGCTCTTAATGGGCAGAAATTTTGCCCACCACATTCTCTGTGGGTCTCCAGTTTACTGAGTAACTTTCTAATATCCAGAACTACATTCCTCCCACCTCATATCAAAGCATGGAGTGTGTTATCTTCTCTACTTGTGTTACATCCTCAAGCGGTATATTTTTTCCTAGGTTCTTACCGAAAGCAAACAGAAGTGTAAACTGAAGTAACTGGCATTTCAAAAAATTAGAGGCATCACACTGAATTGTAATTCCACTATGAACAATGGGAGCCATCTTAAATGTAGAAACATATCAGCAATTTTGTCCCTTGCCAAGAGTACTTAGGTTTCAAAATGGAATCTTAAAGACTCCCTTTTTAGTATTTATCACAATTAAAAAAAAAAACACACACATTTATTTTTAACCAGAGGATAATTGCTTTACAATATTGGGTTGGTTTCTGTCATTTATCAACATAAATCAACATATTCCATAGGAATATGTATGTCCTCTCCATCTTGAACCTCCCCACGCTGCCCCCCCACCCTGCCCCCCAGCTTGTCACAGAGCACTGGATTTGAGCACCCTGAGTCCTACAGCAAATTTCCACTGGCTATCTAATTTTACACTTTTACCCTGTATGACCTTTCATTTCTGGGGTTGTACTGGCAGATCATTTAAAGCCATCTAGCTAAGCTGTATAGTATTATAATTATACTGTCACATAAGAAGATTTTATATGAAATTAATGAAACACCATTCACTTTAGACAAGAACTGTGAAAGCATAGAGAATTCTCCTGGGGTGCACTTTTTCCTCTATTAAATCTGTCTTAAGGAGGGGGAAAAAGAAACAAAACCTTCAAATCATAATGCAAGTATTTACAATTCAAGAAACTAATTTTGCTAAGTATTTTTCTATGTTTTGTTTGTTTCCCTTAATTTGAAGATATTAAATTTCCTCTAGTCTCTCAAAAATGTAGACGTGTTTAATGAAAATCATTAGAAAAAATTTTAAGAGCAAAGCAAAAACAAAGAAACATAAAAATGTGATATCTTGGAAATATTCATTACCACTCATTGGTCTCCGTGTAATTACCAAGTAGAAAAGCAATTCTCTTGGGGTCTCAAATCTCAAAATGTTCTCTCCAGATATAAAATATATATATTTTTCTTTTTTGTGTTGCATGTATGAAATTTAAATAACTATATCTGATTAGGCAATGCAGAGAAACAAAATGCATACCAATGTCAAGCAAGCAGTTAAATTTCAGTAATTATTTTATTCATTTTAATTTGTTGAGATGAGTCCTCTTTTTTATCAGTTTTAAGAAAATAGGAAAAATGCAAAAAAAGCATTTGCCCTTTTCAACTTGTCCAACTCTTTTTGTTTGATGTTGACATTCGTCTCCCACATTCTCCTTTATTTATCAACAAACACTGCTTTCCAATTATTCATTTCACCTCAATACATGTTGCATTTTTGTTATATGCTAAATGTCTGGGCCACTATTCTACTTAGTGATGAGATTCATGTATCTATACATATATACATTTATCACCCTCCTTCTTCATGAAAGATATATGCTAAGCACTTGAAATGCGAAATTGAAACAAGTCATAATTCACTACCCTCAGATGCCTGAAGTACAGTACAGTATTTCTCAACATATATTTATTTTTCAGTATAGGAACTGCTTTTAAATATTAAATAATTTTGAGTACCACTCCAGATATCAGAACAGTTATACTTTTAAAATGGAAAACTATAGTGAAAATAAAGCTATTATGCTATGAAATCACTTTAAATATGTTGATATTTACTTAATTTATGTCTCTTTAAACAAGCTGAGATTTACTTATTCATTGTATCTATATATTTTTAAAGAGAACACTTACATATGTGAGAAGTAATATTCAATTTTGGATTAAGGGTCTAGAATTCTAGTTAGTAGACTGTTTTGAATTCGATTCCCAGCTGGTCTTGCTACTTGCCAAGTAGCCTTGGACAAGTGCTTTGGCTTCGTAACCTCTCTTCAGTATTGGAAAATGGGCCAAATAGCTTACTTCTTAGTGCTATTGTCAGAATCAAATAAAATGACACATGTAAGTAACTGGAAGAGTCACTGGTACAAGTTGGTTTAGACAACTGATATCTTTTAAAATGTTTATTATTATATCTACAGTAATACCTGAGAAGGATTTCAGAGTCTCATGAATAAAGAATGGGCACCAGCTGAGTCTCAGGGGAGAAGAATGTGTCTGAAAGAAAGATGGCAACCTCTAAAAAGCCTATAATGGATAAAGATTTTGCCAACAAATCACAACTCTCATTGTAAGGATGAACTAGCTATAATTCACAGGAGATCATGGACTTTGTGTCTTCACTATTGGCTAAAGCTGTTCGTGGCACATTGTAGATACTCAGTGAATACTTACTGCATTCATTAACTATTGCCAAAATTTGAAGATAAGGTGAAGGAAGGAAGAGCCACTTAGAAGCTGATATCTATGGGTGAAGAATCTCACAAAACTATTTTATTTAAACCTGGAGAAATATATAAAGGAATCTGATTTTTTCCCATAATTAAAACTACTTGCTGAGAGTGCTTATTTTTCAGCTTTATTCCAGTTTTGACTGTGGCACATGTCCCAAAACATAATATTTTAATTCCTGTGTCTTTCTTTTTTTCTGATTTTCACTATTCAGATCACCAGTTTAGTTCAAAAAATGCCATAGACTTCACTGTGGTAGAGCAATCTTAGAAAACACAACTTTAACAATTGAACAGTTAACACATACACAAAAGAAAAAAAAAAAAAAGCCTGCACATCAGAGAAGGGCAGATCTGAAAGTTATTGTCAATCTTATACCTTAAAATATGGATGAATTCATTTTATGAAAAATATATGAATACTGTGAAGTACAGGTAAAATGGTATTCATTTTCAATAACAACACATTGTGACCCTAATGTTCCCATTTCCACTTCACTTTCCTGGAATTCATAACAAATGACACTTAAAAAGTACATTTAACTCCTCCCTGGAGAGTATTAAGCTTTTAAAGCATTAAAAAATGCCTGCCAATGGAAAGGAACTCATCTACAACTTGAAGATTAGTAGTTGTCTTCCCACTGAATCCTAAGAAGCGAATTTTCATATCTTTTCACTCATACTGCATTCAGCATACCGGTGAATTAATCCAACACAGTGATCTCACATTTAAATTTCTGGTTGGTATGAGATTTTGTCCTTCTGTAATCAGTAATGAGGTGGGTACAGTAAGGATGTCTCTTATTCAACCCAATGGTGCAAAGGTCATTATAAAGTCACCTACAGGAACTATGACTAGCAAGAATCTAAAGGAAAAAAATGAATATTTCTACAGGACCAGCTTCCCAAAATATTGTCAGTGAAAATGGAGATGTTCCTTATATCACTTTTAGGGACTTCTCAAGGTCATCAGAGTGATAGTAAATTTAACAAATGCTAGCTTACACCATCCAGACATGTCTGGAATACATAAAAAGTAAACAAAACTTGTAAGCAAAGGGTTCTGGTCTAGAGTAAGTTAATAGAAGGTAATTTTAGTCTATGACAAGAATTTTGTAATGTAGGGGTATACTGATTCAACTGGTCCCTTACTGCCTTATTGACAGGGAAACACACTAAACAAATCAGAATCTCTCTGGGCAGAGTCTGGATTAGTATATTTTATTGTTATTATTAATAGTTTGGCTGTGCCACACAGCTTGCGGGAATCTTAATTCCCCAACCAGGGATTGAAACTATGCCCCTTGCAATGGAAGCATGAAGTCTTAACCTCTGGAACATCAGGTAAGCCTCTGATTCAGTATATTTAAAAAAAGTTCCTAGGAGGTTATAATATCTAAATATCTTTACAAATTATCAGTAGTGATATCATCAAAGGGAATAATTTATTGAGGTTCTCAATGAACTAGGCATTATCTTGAGAAATGTATATATATTATAACATTTATTCTTAAACAATTCTTAGTTGAATATCATTTTCTTTGTTTTATGAACAAGGAAAACAAGACTCTGAGGGATTAAGTAACTTGCCCAAGATCACGAAAATAGTAAAAGTCTGTACTAAAATTCAAATCTAGGAGTGCTTGATTCCAAGTAGGTTTTGGAATTTATGCAAGTTTGTAATTCTATGAAAATATCTGTCATTCTTTTTTCTACTTATAGATGGTTAATTAATTTTTTGTTGCAAAATGTGTTGAATAATTGTATCGTCAATTTTCTTAAGTTGGGAACTATGTTTTCCAGAAAACTTTTTCTGTATGATGCTGGTTAGAATTAGCCAAAAGAAGAATCTGCATGAGATTTGGAGAGCAGGGAGGTAATAGAAGCAAAATAGCACAAAACTACTCTCTAATGTCTTAATCAGTAGCTGCAAGTATATGTCCAGCAGATCTAGCTTTCTTTTCTTTCCTCCACACTGCACCCTGCTCTTCTTCTTCAACTGCAGGCTTCACTGACCAAGAGATGGTCCAGCTGACCCACAGAGGCATGAGATTTCAGAGACTTCTCCAACTTCTCATTCCCATCCATTTCTACTGTGGGGTGAGCCTGGCTTTTCCAATCAAGTGGTTAGTGACCAACCTTGTATAAATTTCAGTTGTTCCATATCCTTGTCAACTTGGAATGTCAGTCTTTTAAACTTTAAGTATATTAATTGCATTATAAAGTTATCAAATTATTGTTTTGATTTGCATATCTATGATAGTTACTATAGTTGAGCAATTTTTCCAATATTTATTGGCTTCTTGGATATCCTTATCTATGAAATATCAAATCTTTTGCTCATCATTCTGTTGAATTCTGGCTTTATAACATTGACTTATAGAAGAACTTATTTTTGAATGCAAGCTCTTTATTGGTTACATGCACTATAATTATCTTTTCTTCCCTATATAAAGTTGAGTCAACTATGTCAGTCTTTTTCAATACGGTAAGCTTTTGTTTTTCTATCTGAAATCATGACTGCATTACCTTCCTGAGCATTTTTTATTCATTTTTTTGTTTTACTTTTTATATTTAAGTCTTCAATCCTCTAGAATTGACTTTGGTGTATGATGTAAAGTAGAGATTAATTTTTTCTTATGTGCCACCCTATTTTTCACATAGAAACTTGGAGTGGGTAAGCAATTTACCTAAATACTACAAAAAATAAACATTTAGTGAATTTCTATTTCCCAGTATAGCAAACTAAGTAATTTATATCAATACTCTACTGAGCACAAATTAAAAAGCTTGGAAATTAAAAAGCCTATGAAAACCTCTGCTTAAAGGCACTGATTGCTAAAATGTCAACCAGACTCATTAAGAAAACAACAAAGAAGACCAAAATAAATAATTAATGGAAGAAGAAGAAATTATAACTGATATCACAGAAATATGAAAAATCATGAGACTATTATAAACAATTATCATACATGCCAACAAATTAAACAACCTAGAAGATATAAAGTCCTAAGAAAGTATAATCTTCTAAGGCTGAATCAGGAAAAAAGTAGATAATCTAAGACATATTATCAGTAATGAAATTAAATCAGTAATCACAAAAGTCCAAAAACAGACAACTTCACAGGTGAATTCTACCAAACATTCAAAATTTATCTTTTCAAACTATCCCAAAAAATTGAAGAAAAAGAAACACTACCAGACTGCTTCTGAGAGTCTAGCATTATCCTGTTACCAAAAACCAGACAAAGACACTACAAAAAAAGAAAAAAAAAAAAAAAAAAGAAAATCACAAGCCAATATTCCTAATAAACATAACTATAAAAATCATTGACTAAACATTAGCAAAATTCAGCAATACATTAAAAGGGTCATTCTCCATGATCAAGTGGGTTCATTCCAGGGATACAAATATGGTACAATATTCACAAATTAACATGATACATGTTAGCAAAATAAAAGGATTAAAATCATATTGTCATCTCAACAGATATAGAAAATTCATTTGACAAAATTCAAATCCATTAATTTTAAAAACTGAAAAACTGGGTAGAGTGAATATACTTCAACATAATAGAGACCATGTATGACAAAACCACAGTTAACATCATACTCAATAGTTAAAAGTTGAGAGCTTTCCTCTAAGATATTGTTCCCTTGAAGGATAAAAGAAAAGTATGCCCACACTTGCCAATTTTATTCAGTTATAGTATTGGAAGTCCTAGACATAGCAATATGATAAGAAAAATAAAAGGAATTCAGATTGAAAAGTATTAAGTCAAACTGTCACTATTTTCAGATGGCTGCTAAGTCACTTCAGTCGTGTCCGACTCTGTGTGACCCCATAGACGGCAGCCCACCAGGCTCCCCCATCCCTGGGATTCTCCAGGCAAGAATACTGGAGTGGGTTGCCATTTCCTTCTCCAATGCATGAAAGAGAAAAGTGAAAATGAAGTCGCTCAGTCTGTCCGACTGTTAGCGACCCCATGGACTGCAACCCACCAGGCTACTCCATCCATTGGATTTTCCAGGCAAGAGTACTGGGGTGGGGTGCCATTGCCTTCCCCGTTTCAGATGGCATGGTCTGAGGATGTCACCAAATATATTAAAATACATGAATTATGTAATTCATATATACACTAATAATGGACTATTTAAAAATTTAATAAAACAACCCCATTTACAATTGCATCAAAAAGAATTAAAATACCTATGAATAAATTTAACTTAGAAGGTAAAAGATGTATATTTTGAAAACTATAAGACACTAATGAAATAAATAGAAGATAACTCAAATAAGTGGAAATTATTCTAATAGTTTGGAAGAATTAATATTGTTAAAATGTCCAACTATCCAAAAGCAATCTATAGTTTCATTACAATCCTTATAAAAATATCCATAGCCTTTTCTACAAAGCTAGAATCAATTATTTTGAAATGCATATGGAACCAAACAAAAAAGCAAGGAAGAAAGAAAAGAAAATACAAATAGTCAAAGTAACTTTGATAAAGAACAACACTGCTTATCATTCTGCTGCTGCTGCTGCTGCTAAGTCACTTCAGTCGTGTCCGACTCTGTGTGACCCCATGGACGGCAGCCCACCAGGCTCCCCCATCCCTGGGATTCTCCAGGCAAGAATACTGGAGTGGGTTGACATTTCCTTCTCCAATACTTATCATTCTCCCTGACTTCAAACTATACAACAAAGTGATAGTAATCAAAATAAGTAATCAACATGGTATGGACACAGAAACACACACATAGATGATTGGAACAGAATACAGGACCTAGAAGTAACCCTCCTTATTGGTCAATTAATCTATGATAAAGGAGTCAAGAATATACAGTCTGGAAAGACAGTCTCTTAAATAAACGATGTTGGAAAAGTTTGACAGCTGCATGCAAAAGAGCAAAACTAGACCATGTTCTTATATTTACTATATACAAAAATAAACTCAAATTGAGTTAAAGAGTTCAACATAAAACCTGAAATCATAAAATTCCTAGCAGAAACATAGCCAACAAGCACTTTAACATCAATCTTTAGCAATATTTTTTTCAGTATGATGACTCAGGCAAAGACAACAAAAACAAAAATTCAAACCTGGAATTACATCAAACTATAAAACTTTTGCACAGCAAAGGAAACCATCAAGAAAATGAACACAGCCTACAAAATAGGAGAAAATACTTGCAAATAGTTTGTTAGATAAGCAGTTAATATCCAAAATATATAAAGATTCATAAAACTCAGTATTACACAAACAATTCATGGAAAAAGTGGACAGGGGATCTAAACAGACAGTTTTCCAAAGAAGCCATACAAATGGCCAACAGGCATATGTAAAGATGCCCATTATAACTAATCATTAGGGAAATGCAAGTCAAAAGCACAATGAGATATCATCTCACATTTGCCTGAATGGCTATTTTTAAAAAAAAGAGAGAGAGAAAGAAAAAGAAATAACCAGTGTGGTGAGGACTTGGAGAAAAGGGGACTCTTGTGCATTGACAAAGGATGAGATGGCTAGATGGCATCACTGACTTGATGGACGAGAGTTTGAGTGAACTCCGGGAGATGGTGATGGACAGGGAGGCCTGGGGTGCTGCGATTCATGGGGTCACAAAGAGTCAGACACAACTGCACAACTGAACTGAACTGAACTGAACTATGCATTGTTGGTGGCAACGTGAATTGGTGCAGCCAGTATGGAAAACAGTAGGGAAGTTCCTCAGACAATTAGAAATAGAACTATCATACAATTCAGTATCCAAAGAAAAATTTAATTAAAAAAGACATATGCACCTTAATGCCCACTGAGGCATTATTTACAATAGCCAAAATATGGAAGAAACCTAAGTATCCATCAAAAGATGAATAGATAAGCAAGATGTGATTAAATATATACACACATGCATACATGCATATATATATATATACATGAATAATGAAATCATGCCATTTATGATATATAGAAGGACCTTGAGGGTATTTTGCTAAATGAAATAAGTCAGGCTGAAAAAGACAAGTGCTGCATGATTGCACTTAAATGTTAAATCTGAAAAAAAAAGTCAACAAAAATAACAAAGTAGAAACAGAACTAAGATACAGAGAAAAGCCAATGGTTGCCAGAGCAGAGGTGGGTAGTGTGAGAAACAGGAGAAGGAGTACTTGAGAGGTACATACTTCCAGTTATTAATTCGCAGATTTGCAATATACAGCATATAGTCAATACATGATAGCACTGAAAATAAAATGCAGTTTATATGAGCGTATATTCCAGCACTCATCCAAAGAACTACACATTTTTTGTATTTGTGAACAACAGACTTTAGTATCAAATATATGTGAACTTTATTCGACTTGTCCTGTATGATTCAGCGATCATTATGTGTCCCAGAGACCCAATGAGAATACCAACTACTCCTGTATAAAAATACAAACATAAAATTAAGATTTTATGCTGAATGTGTCCAAGTGGTTTATCAAAACTTATCTTGCTCATTTTATCCTGAGAAAGTAGAAGCTGTAGTCTATTCAGGGAAATATGTGGATGAGCTTAGGTATTGAGCTGTGCATTTTAAAGGATGTAAGATATGCGGAAAGTCACTGAATCTTAAAAAAAAAAATTGGTTTGTTTGCTTTTCTTTTGTTTCTTCCTCATAAAAGTCATGCACAATATGAAAATAAATAGGTATGAAAGCATATCCATTAAGTAAAAATGGGGCTTAATTAACTTCAAAACCTCTGAGTGTGTAGTATGGCTTAACAAAGATTATTCAAATTGAAATGATGGCTAAAAGCATTCTCAAACAAAGAAAATGTTCTCTGTTTAATACATTCTTAGCTGTGAAGTTACAACAATTTGTGGGGCCTCAAAATGAAGCTAAAAATAAGGCTTTCTAATGGAGCAATTAAATTGCAACCAGAATAGGGATGATCAGACATTTATAATGTTCCATTTGCTAAGACAATCTGGTTATCTCAAGGCAGGTAAATTCAGCTCATTTCCTTTCAGAATGAAACGACAGATGAATGAAGTGTCCTTCATGCCTGGTGGCTCAGCATCCTCACTTTCTTGATCTTTCACCTCCCCTCCAGGCCTGAGAGCTAGAGAACCCCCATGATTTCATTATAGTAAATTAGATGTCACAAGCTGCTGTGATCCGTCAGCCAAGTTTAACAGTGACACTGCGAGTCTTCTTGCTACTCTCCAAGAAATCAATATTGCCTTCCTGTGCAGCAGGGTCCAGAGCTCCAAGCACTTTGTCACATTTCAAAGCAAATGACACAGCATGTGGAAATGGGCCACAGAGAAAAAAAACAAAAAGTACTGAACAGAAGTACTAAAAGTGCTCAATTCAAGGAGGAGAAATTAAGACCTTGTAAAGGAGTTTCTAATTATATTCTGTCTTGTGTGTTCTGCTTGCTCAGTCACATCTAACATTGTGAACCCATGGACGGTATCCCGACAAGCTTCTCTGTCCATGAAATTTTCCAGGCAAGAATACTGAAGTGGGTTGCCATTTCCTACTCCAGGGCATCTTCCTGACCCTGGGGTTGAACCCTGTCATCTGCATCTCCTGCAGTGGCAGGCTGATTCTTTATCACTGCGCTACTTGGTGTCTTTCAAATGGGTGTTTAGAGTCTCTTATGTTTTTAAAAATCAGAAGACAGCACCTTCCCTTGTGGCTCAGCTGGTAAAGAATCTGCCTGCAATGTGGGAGACCTGGGTTCAGTCCTTGGGTTGGGAAGATCTCCTGAAGAAGGGAACGACTACCCACTCCAGTATTCTGGCCTGGAGAATTCCATGGACTGTATAGTCAATGGGGTCCCAAAGAGTTGGACATGAATGAGTGACTTTCACTTTCCTATGGAGGGCCTAGAGGAGCTGTCCCATGTTGAAGGTCAGGAACTGTGGCGGTAAGGAGATACCCCTCATCCAAGGTAAGGAGCAGCGGCTGTGCTTTGCTGGAAAAGCTGTGAAGAGACAACCCACGCCCAAGGTAAGAGAAACCCAAGTAAGATGGTAGGTGTTGCAAGAGGGAATCAGAGGGCAGACACACTGAAACCATACTCGCAGAAAACTAGTCAATCTAATCACACTAGGACCACAGCCTTGTCTAACTCAATGAGACCAAGCCATGCCTGCAGGGCAACCCAAGGCGGGTGGGTCATGGTGGAGAGGTCTGACAGAATGTGGTCCACTGGAGAAGGGAATGACAAGCCACTTCAGTATTCTTGCCTTGAGAACCCCATGAACAGTATCAAAAGGCAAAATGATAGGATATCAAAAGAGAATCTCCCCAGGTCGTTAGGTGCCCAATATGCTACTGGAGATCAGTGGAGAAATAACTCCAGAAAGAATGAAGGGATGGAGCCAAAGCAAAAACAATACCCAGTTGTGCATGTGACTGGTGATAGAAGCAAGATCCGATGCTGTAAAGAACAATATTGCATAGGAACCTGGAATGTCAGGTCCATGAATCAAGGCAAATTGGAAGTGGTCAAACAAGAGATGGCAAGGGTGAACGTCGACATTCTAGGAATCAGCGAACTAAAATGGACTGGAATGGGTGAATTTAACTCAGATGACCATTATATCTACTACTGCGGGCAGGAATCCCTCAGAAGAAATGGAGTAGCCATCATGGTCAACAAAAGAGTCCGAAATGCAGTACTTGGATGCAATCTCAAAAACGACAGAATGATCTCTGTTCGTTTCCAAGGCAAACCATTCAATATCACAGTTATCCAAGTCTATGCCCCAACCAGTAATGCTGAAGAAGCTGAAGTTGAACGGTTTTATGAAGACCTACAAGACCTTGTAGAACTAACACCCAAAAAAGATGTCCTTTTCATTATAGGGGACTGGAATGCTAAAGTAGGAAGTCAAGAAACACCTGGAGTAACAGGCAAATTTGGCCTTGGAATGCGGAATGAAGCAGGGCAAAGACTAATAGAGTTTTGCCAAGAAAATGCACTGGTCATAGCAAACACCCTCTTCCAGCAACACAAGAGAAGACTCTACACATGGACATCACCAGATGGTCAACACCGAAATCAGATTGATTATATTCTTTGCAGCCAAAGATGGAGAAGCTCTATACAGTCAACAAAAACAAGACCAGGAGCTGACTGTGGCTCAGATCATGAACTCCTTATTTCCAAATTCAGACTTAAATTGAAGAAAGTAGGGAAAACCGCTAGACCATTCAGGTATGACCTAAATCAAATCCCTTATGATTATACAGTGGAAGTGAGAAATAGATTTAAGGGCCTAGATCTGATAGACAGAGTTCCTGATGAACTATGGAATGAGGTTCGTGACATTGTACAGGAGACAGGGATCAAGACCATCCCCATGGAAAAGAAATGCAAAAAAGCAAAATGGCTGTCTGGAGAAGCCTTACAAATAGCACTGAAAAGAAGAGAGGCGAAAAGCAAAGGAGAAAAGAAAAGATATAAGCATCTGAATGCAGAGTTCCAAAGAATAGCAAGAAGAGATAAGAAAGCCTTCTTCAGCAATCAATGCAAAGAGATAGAGGAAAACAACAGAATGGGAAAGACTAGAGATCTCTTCAAGAGAATTGGAGATACCAAGGGAACATTTCATGCAAAGATGGGCTCGATAAAGGATAGAAATGGTATGGACCTAACAGAAGCAGAAGATATTAAGAAGAGGTGGCAAGAATACACAGAAGAACTGTACAGAAAAGATCTTCACGACCCAGATAATCATGAGGATGTGATCACTAATCTAGAGCCAGACATCTTGGAATGTGAAGTCAAGTGGGCCTTAGAAAGCATCACTAAGAACAAAGCTAGTGGAGGTGATGGAATTCCAGTTGAGCTGTTTCAAATCCTGGAAGATGATGCTGTGAAAGTGCTGCACTCAATATGCCAGCAAATTTGGAAAACTCAGCAGTGGCCACAGGACTGGAAAAGGTCAGTTTTCATTCCAATTCCAAAGAAAGGCAATGCCAAAGAATGCTCAAACTACCGCACAATTGCACTCATCTCACACGCTAGTAAAGTAATGCTCAAAATTCTCCAAGCCAGGCTTCAGCAATATGTGAACCGTGAACTCCCTGATGTTCAAGCTGGTTTTAGAACAGGCAGAGGAACCAGAGATCAAATTGCCAACATCCGCTGGATCATGGAAAAAGCAAGAGAGTTCCAGAAAAACATCTATTTCTGCTTTATTGACTATGCCAAAGCCTTTGACTGTGTGGATCACAATAAACTGTGGAAAATTCTGAAAGAGATGGGAATACCAGACCACCTAACCTGCCTCTTGAGAAATCTGTATGCAGGTCAGGAAGCAACAGTTAGAACTGGACATGGAACAACAGACTGGTTCCAAATAGGAAAAGGAGTACGTCAAGGCTGTATATTGTCTCCCTGCTTATTTAACTTATATGCAGAGTACATCATGAGAAACGCTGGACTGGAAGAAACACAAGCTGGAATCAAGATTGCCGGGAGAAATATCAATAACCTCAGATATGCTGATGACACCACCCTTATGGCAGAAAGTGAGGAGGAGCTAAAAAGCCTCTTGATGAAAGTGAAGGAGGAGAGCGAAAAAGTTGGCTTAAAGCTCAACATTCAGAAAACGAAGATCATGGCATCCGGTCCCATCACTTCATGGGAAATAGATGGGGAAACAGTGGAAACAGTGTCAGACTTTATTTTTTGGGGCTCCAAAATCACTGCAGATGGTGACTGCAGCCATGAAATTAAAAGACGCTTACTCCTTGGAAGAAAAGTTATGACCAACCTGGATAGTATATTCAAAAGCAGAGACATTACTTTGCCGACTAAGGTCCGCCTAGTCAAGGCTATGGTTTTTCCTGTGGTCATGTATGGATGTGAAAGTTAGACTGTGAAGAAAGCTGACTGCTGAAGAATCGATGCTTTTGAACTGTGGTGTTGGAGAGGACTCCTGAGAGTCCGTTGGACTGCACGGAGATCCAACCAGTCCATTCTGAAGGAGATCAGCCCTGGGATTTCTTTGGAAGGAATGATGCTAAAGCTGAAACTCCAGTACTTTGGCCACCTCATGAGAAGAGTTTACTCACTGGAAAAGAATCTGCTGGTGGGAGGGATTGGAGGCAGGAGGAGAAGGGGACAACAGAGGATGAGATGGCTGGATGGCATCACGGACTCGATGGACATGATTCTGAGTGAACTCCGAGAGATGGTGATGGACAGGGAGGCCTGGCGTGCTGCGATTCATGGGGTCGCAAAGAGTCAGACACGACTCAGCGACTGAACTGAACTGATCCACTGTACCACTAGGGAAGCCCCTATAATATTTCTACTTTATGGAATGCTCTGATAATTCATTTGTGATCCAATATATCCTTAATTTTTGTCACAAGTATTTTACAAGATAAAATGTTTATGGGTTAGTCTTTCTCCCTCATTCTCATCTCTTCCTATAGTCTTAGATCTTTGTTGTTGTTGTTTGTTTATAAAAACATGCTCACCAACAGAACTTTTGCTTTTTTGCAGCCAACTCTGACTGAATATATCATTTCCTTTATTAGATCCCTCAAGAAAGGCTAATGGGGAAAAATTTCCTACATTCTTATATGTTAAAATTGTTTTTCTATATCTGTGACATTTTAAGTACACTTTGACAGGACACAAAATCCAGGGTTCATCTTTTCCACTTTTTTCTTTTTTACCAACAATAATACTAAAAGTTGGGCATCATCTGTATTTAAATTATGCTGAGCACATGTTTTGTGTAATTATTCATTTTTGTAATTCTGTATTATTTTGAGAGTAAATGTTAGGATATATAGACCTATGCAGCCATCATCATCTTGAGATATTGGAAGGCTCTTCTTGCAATATTCTATGTCATCCATTAGTCTTTTCCACCTTGCTTCAGTAGCATTAGAACTTTGTCAAATTCCTCTACATTATGGCAGATAAAGACAAACAGCCTAGGAACAGTATATAGTTTGTTGTTACTTCCCCAGAGCTGAACATCATGAGAGGGTTCCTAATATGCCTTTTCATGTTATTTTTATATACTGCAGAGCAGAGTTGGTAATAGTCCTGGGGCAAGAATGAGACTAATATGTTCAATCAGACATGTCATAAACACTTACATAGCTAATGTCAATTGCTCAGTGTCTAGTTTTAACTAGATATGAATGCTTTCATTGCCATGTTGAAAGTTCTTTCAATTGTCCATAGCTAATTACAGTATGCCTTAGGTTTCCCATAATGTTTTTGCTATTGAAAGAGAATCCGTCATGTCTAAACACTAAAATGACTTAGATTAGTCTACAGAATAGCCAGAATCCTAAAAGATACACTAGGCAACAAATACTTGTTCCCATTGCCTCTACATCCAGAACCCTCCACAAATATCTGTGGTTGATACACACTTTGCAAATCCATGTCTGCTTAAAGTACAGAAATGTGTAAAAAGAAATATTAACATTAGATTGATAACATACATTAACACTTAGGAAACACAATGTAAATAAAGGAAAGTTTATAAAGGAAGTATATAATTTGTTATGTGCTGCATTTGGAAACTTTGGTTCCAAAACTTCTGTTTTACCAAATAATGAACAAATGTTCAATATTCAAGCAATTCTTCTCAAGTTATCTGTTAAATAAAGAAGTAAATAAATTACAGCAAAAAGCTTTGAAAGAACGAAGTTCAATACTGCAGTGTATTACTACTACAACTAATAAATAACCAAGAATTTGATTATAAGCTTTATAGAAACAATTAATTTATAATATGTACTTTTAAAAGCTAGTTTCTTGAACATCCATATCTTGGGAAACTTTTTTATTACTGATAGCTGCCCAAAACCTATACATCAATCTTCACACATGTTCTTTTTTTAACCCGGTATATAAAAAATCACACACACATATAAGAAAGACCTCAAAAATCATTAGATTCATGCAATTATCTGAAATGCTTTCTCATCTGGGTATCTGCAAAAGTGCATTTAAATTGTCATAAAATAATGATTTCTTGGGATTTATAGGTTACATTGCAGCACTCAAATTCTTATGCTGGCCCTCATTATAGGAAACCAGGATGTGCCAAGAAAACTATTCTTAGCCTGGTTTCCCAGGGAACCAAGGTGCACAAATTGGTCTATGTGTCAGTCTCTTTCTATCAAACTATTTGATCTCATGAGCATAAAGAAAGTTAGTTAAGATCTGAAAGAGAAAATCCACACTAACCAGTATCTCGGTAACTTAAAGCATCCAATGGTCATTAGGTGGTATCAGAGAGTAGCACTCTATTTTCATGTCTTAAAATTATTTATTGTCTAAGCTTCAGGCCAGAATTACTACATAGAGCCACACTGGTTGTATACTGCATGCTTCTGAGAGGGGGTACAAACATAGATTATAGGTACGTGGTACCTGTGGAATTGTGCAGTACACAACCTACTCAACCCTAAGTACACTGGGCCTACAATCTAACACCATCCAGCATACTTAAAGTGTGCAGAGACAACTGTCACAACATCACAGGGAAGGTTAATTCATCCAAAAACTAAGAAAAACTGAAAAACAAATCCAGTTAATTTCAGAAACCAAATATTCAATACCAAAAAAACAAATATTCAAAACAAAAAAATATTGTGGATTTACTTAATACATATTTGCCAAGTCTTTACATATGTACTTATATCTGTAATAGGCACGATCAGAAATAAACCTTATTTTGCATAGCATTCTGCCTGCCTATACTGCAGACTGAGAATGCTAAATGTCTTTATTCCAACACTGAAATAGTCACACTTGATTCTCTAAGTATCCAAGTAATTAAATACCCACAGGATACAATGGGAAATTAACTTGACCTAAAACATGGAAGGAAGTTTATGTAGGTTTTTGTTGTTGCTATTGTTACAGTTGCTGTTGTCATATAAATAGAACTTACCCAATACTAATACAGGCAATAAACATGTATCTCTGCAAAATAGTAGGATATTGAGAACTGTTACAAAATAAGAGGGACTAAATGAGCAAAAAGATAAGCAGTCAAATTGTTTAAGACAGGTAATGAAGATAGAGGTGGCCTGTAAGGAAAAATTCTTAACCAGAAGGCCTAAAGTGGAAATTCCTTTGTGAAAAAATTGGTAGAGATAAAAATTTAACACCTTCTTAAGATACACTATAAATCTGAAGTATCAGAATTCACATAGAATTTAAATAGACACTTCTGGTTTACTGAAGGGAAACAATATATGAAATTATAAGACAGTTGAAAGTAATTGGCTGTCTGATTAGAGACCTGCAGGATCAAAGGAACAAATGAAGTTTTAGGTAATTGATAGGACATATCATAATATATGGGCCTGATATGGCTGATTAAAAGTTGAAAGGAAAGCTTGATTACTTGATTACTTGTTGGAACTATACAAGATGCCTCTGGAGATTTGTGTAAATAAAATTCAAGAGACCATTTCTCTCCATGCACAAATGAATGAATAAGTATAAGGTGACTGAAGCATGTCATAAAAGCTCATCACAGAACTGCAGCCTCTTTCCAGAAAGCCATTGAAATGGACAAGACTGAAGAATAAGAGCACATGGGAGACGTTTTTATCAGCTACTCAAAAAGATGATAACTCTACAATCAGTACTGGGACTCATCAAAGGACTATGATGGCTTAATCCATGGAAAACTGCAAAAAAATCTCGTGCTATCTGTCTCAGAAGAAATTCTTAAAGGGGAGGCTTCAGCTCTGACACAAAAGGAGTCTTGAGAGGTTCTCTTGAGGTTCCCATCGCTTCATGGCACTTCATAGCAAATAGATAGGGAAACAATGGAAACAGTGACAGACTTTATTTTCTTGGGCTCCAAAATCACTGAGGACAGTGACTGTAGCCGTGAAATTAAAAGAGGTTTGCTCCTTGGAAGAAAAGCTATGACAATCCTAGACAGCATGTTAAAAAGCAGAGATATCACTTTGCTGACAAAGGTCCATTGAGTCCAAGCTATGGTTTTTCCAGTAGTCATGTATGGATGTGAGGGTTGAACCATAAACAGGGGTGAGTGCTGAAGAACTGATGCTTTTAAACTGTGTTGTTGAAGAAGACTCTTGAGAGTCCTTGGACTGCAAGGAGATCAAACCAGTCCATTCTAAAGGAAATCATTCCTGAATATTCATTGGAAGGACTGATGCTGAAGCTGAAACTCCAATACATTGGCCACCTGATACAAAGAACTGACTCCTTGGAAAAGAGCCTATGCCAGGAAAGATTGAAGGTGGGAAGAAAAGGGGATGACAGAGGATGAAATGGTTGGATGACATCACTGATTCGATAGATATGAGTTTAAGCAAGCTCCTGGAGTTGGTAATGGACAGGGAAGCCTGGCGTGCTGCAGTCCATGGGGTCACAAAGAGTTGGATACGACTGAGAGACTGAACTGAATTCCTGAGGTTATCACATTCCTACCAGTGTATGTGAATACCCCTAAGGAAATCTGATGGATTCGTGGACATCTCAGAAAAATAGCATAAAACCTAGACAGCCCTTTACCGCCACAGAAACAGAGAAGTCTTGCCTCTACTTCAACATAAAGGGGTAGATGTAGGTCCCATACATGAGTTTTCAAGGACTACAGTAGCCTTGGTCCTAGAGGGCAGGGAGTGGGAGTAAATACAGTATTACAACTCACACACAGTCTGCTCTTCTACATTTGGACTTAGAACACGAGTCAGTATTGCTTTATAATAATAAATTCATTTGCATCATGTACGCTTGTGAATCATTGGTTCCAACTTATATAAGCAGAACAAATTTGTGCTTGTAAAAATAATTAGGTTGTATTTCTCTCCTCTTCTCTGCCCAAATCTGTTCTTACCAGAGAAATACTCAAATGTAAATCTCTAAATTGCTTTGTAGTGCCTTTTATTGTTGTGTATTTTGCTTAGCAAAAGTAACAAGTTACTTCATTTTATGTTTCCTCAAATTGTGTGGATATCATATTAATTAGGATTCTGGTGAACAATAACAGAACCAACTTCTACTGGTTTCAAGAAGTAGCAACAGAATGAGGCAAAAGGAAAATGAATAGAAATAATAGCATTGGGAGTATGTTATTATCAATATAAGGCAGTCATCATTTACAAAGAAATATTGGACTCTCAGGTAATCCAAAGTTCAGTTTCTATCTGGACTATAGGAAGGGAAAAAAACAAAACAAGAAATAGAACGCTCTGGAAATCCAGGGAATATTTTTCTCCATCTCTCATTTTTGTTCTCTCTGTAGATCTTCATTGTACATGAAAGTAAACAGCTTCATCACTGCTCCTGAGCTTTTGTGTGTGTGTGCTCAGTTGCTCAGTCATGTCCAACTCTTTGCGATCCCATGGACTGTAGCCTGCCAGATTACATCTGCTCTATTAATTAATTCCAGAATCATGGGAATGAATATTTGATCAGCCTAAGTTTGATCAGGTTTGCATTCTTCATAAGTAAGCTGAAGTCAGATGAAACAAGGTTGCCTTTGAGCCTACACTTGTAAAAGTGTGGGCAGTAGGCAGGAAAGACAAATTGAACACAAAACCCAGTGGTTTCCACCACAATTTATAGTTTGATATATTTCTTGATGTCATATTTCAAAGAAGGCAATGGCACCCCATTTCAGTACTCTTGCCTGGAAAATCCCATGGACGGAGGAGCCTGGTAGGCTGCAGTCCATAGGATCACTAAGTCGGACATGACTGAGTGACTTCACTTTCACTTTTCACTTTCACGCATTGAAGAAGGAAATGGCAACCCACTCCAGTGATTTTTTTTTTTTTTCCTGCAAATAACATTCTTTCATTTTTCAGTAAATCAGGCATCTGAGTATCTGTCCTCATGTTGCCAAATTCTGAAATATTCTGAAACATCTGAATATTCAACTGTAATTCTCTGTTTTCATATAATATTTCAAATATGAATGAAAACTGTATGTCATATTCTTGCCTGGAGAATTCCATGGACAGAGAAGTCTGACAGACTATAGTCCATGGGGTCACAAAGAATAAGACATGACCTGAGAGACCATCTAATTTCATTATTTTCTGATATTTCTAACTTATCACCAAATATCAGACATCTGTAGAGGACTGCTAGAAGTGAAGTGAGGAGAATGGGAAAAAAGCTGAGATTCTCAGACCACAATACAGAACCTGTGATGTCAGTTACTTCACTGTGAGCCTCACTGAACTGCGGAGTCAAAGACTGACTTTAAATCCCAAGGAGACTTAAAGAGAAGGTACTGCGGCAGTAAGGAGATACCCCTCGCCCAAGGTAAGGAGCAGCGGCTGTGCTATGGAGCAGGCGTGAAGAGACAACCCGCGCCCAAGGCAAGAGAAACCCCAGTAAGATGGTAGATGTTGCAAGAGAGCATCAGAGGGCAGACACACTGAAACCATACTCGCAGAAAACTAGTCAATCTAATCACACTAGGACGAGGGCCTTGTCTAACTCACTGAAACCAAGCCATGCCTGCAGGGCAACCCAAGGCGGGGGGGTCATGGTGGAGAGGTCTGACAGAATGTGGTCCACTGGAGAAGGGAATGACAAGCCACTTCAGTATTCTTGCCTTGAGAACCCCACGAACAGTATGAAAAGGCAAAATGATAGGATATCAAAAGAGAATCTCCCCAGGTCGTTAGGTGCCCAATATGCTACTGGACATCAGTGGAGAAATAACTCCAGAAAGAATGAAGGGATGGAGCCAAAGCAAAAACAATACCCAGTTGTGCATGTGACTGGTGATAGAAGCAAGATCCGATGCTGTAAAGAACAATATTGCATAGGAACCTGCAATGTCAGGTCCATGAATCAAGGCAGATTGGAAGTGGTCAAACAAGAGATGGCAAGGGTGAACGTTGACATTCTAGGAATTAACGAACTAAAATGGACTGGAATGGGTGAATTTAACTCAGATGACCATTATGTCTACTACTGCGGGCAGGAATCCCTCAGAAGAAATGGAGTAGCCATCATGGTCAACAAAAGAGTCCAAAATGCAGTACTTGGATGCAATCTCAAAAACGACAGAATGATCTCTGTTCGTTTCCAAGGCAAACCATTCAATATCACAGTTATCCAAGTCTATGCCCCAACCAGTAATGCTGAAGAAGCTGAAGTTGAATGGTTTTATGAAGACCTAAAAGACCTTTTAGAACTAACACCCCCAAAAGATGTCCTTTTCATTATAGGGGACTGGAATGCTAAAGTAGGAAGTCAAGAAACACCAGGAGTAACAGGCAAATTT
>SJYX01017979.1:199465-231863 GCA_006410675.1 Oreotragus oreotragus | reverse complement strand
CCAACCAGTCCATTCTGAAGGAGATCAACCCTGGGATTTCTTTGGAGGGAATGATGCTAAAGCTGAAACTCCAGTACTTTGGCCACCTCATGCCAAGAGTTGACTCATTGGAAAAGACTCTGATGCTGGGAGGGATTGAGGGCAGGAGGAGAAGGGGACGACCAAGGATGAGATGGCTGGATGGCATCATGGACTCGATGGACGTGAGTCTGAGTGAACTCCGGGAGATGGTGATGGACAGGGAGGCCTGGCGTGCTGCGATTCATGGGGTCGCAAAGTGTCGGACACGACTGAGCGACTGAAATGAACTGATAACAATAGACTTAGTGACAGAGCATCCAGCACTACACACTTGTTTCTTGTATTTAGATAGTAAGTACTATCTAAATGCTATCTAAGTACTAAACATTGTCTACATACTATACCCTCTCACATAGAATTATACAGGAAAAAAGGCTTTTCTCATTCAATAATTTGGTACGGTTAAGAAAACTACAGATGAAGAATACGCATCACAAAAGGAAATGGGGGAAAGAGCAGGAGATTTGAGAAAATTTTCTATACTCCAAAAACTTTAGCATTGTTGTTTGTAAACAGAAGTCAAAAGAGATTTAGAGAAAAGAGGAGACTGACAAAATTAGGAGATAAAAAATTTTACTTAAATAATTGAAAGTATGAAAGTCACACTAGAAGTAATAAATATTGAAAAAAAATACAATCGGGATCATGTTTGGACTTTTGTTTGCTAGTAGGTTTTTGATGACTGATTCAATCTCCTTATTAGTCTGTTCACATTTTCTATTCTTGATTTAACATTGGTAAGTTGCATGTTTATGGAAATGTATCTATTTCTTTTAGGTTATCAAATTTGCTGGCTCTTTTATCTTCGTAATTGTATCTTTCAAAAGGCAGTTTTTGATTTGTAGTTCTGTGAATGTATCAATTTTTAAAATAATGCATGATTGTTTTCTATCCTATATAAATATATTTGCTTGTTCCAGGGCCACAATATTAACATATAGACACATTATGAATTTAACTGTTATATTTACTATTTTGAATTTGTATATATTTACTATTTTGAATTTGTATATAGTTTGAGATAGGGAAATGCTTTTTTTTTTTTAATGTGAGTATCTAGTTGTTCCAGCATCATTGGTTGAAAACTTCAACCTATCTCTTCAAATTCCCTTGGACTTTTGTTGAGAATCCTTTGGCCATATTTAGGTACAGGAATAGCCTTTAGCCAAACACCACTGTGATTCTTGACAAAACTCTCAATGAAGTATGAACAGAAGAGAAATTAGTCTGACATTAATATAGCTTTTGCAGTTCTTTTTAAAAATAAGTACTTGATATCATTTTCATACATTTATTTTACCTACAGATGTCTTGTATTAAAGTGGGTTTCTTATGGATAATACATAGTTGGATCTTGCTTTTTAATCCAAACTAATTATCCCTATATTTTGATTAAAATGCTGAAACTATTTACATATTAGTTTTTTATATGTTTGAGGTCAAAATTATCATTTTTATATTATTTTATATTTGTCCCATTGTTCATTTTTACTCATTTTCTCACTGCTTGATTTCTTTTATGTTAATTATGTAGATTTTAGCTATTTCATTTTCTTTTTCTTTTATTACCTGTAATTGTTGCTCAGTCACTCAGTCATGTCCTACTCTTTGCGATCTCATGGAAACATGCCAGGTTTCCCTGTCCTTCACCATCTCAAGGAGCTTGCTCAAATTCGCATTGTCAGTAATGCCATCCAACCGTCTCATCCTCTGTCATCCCCTTCTGCCTTCTATCTTCCCCAGATTCAGAATCTTTTCTAATGAGTTGGCTCTTCACATTAGGTGGCCAAAATATTGGAGCTTCAGCATCAGTCCTTCCAATGAATATTTAGGACTGATTTCCTTTAGGATTGACAGATTTGATCTCCTTGCAGTCCAAGGGACTCTCAAGAGTCTTCTCTAATACCACAGTTCAAAAGCATCAATTCCTCGGCACTCACCCCTCTTTATGGTCCAACTCTCACATCCATACATGATTACTGGAAAAACCATAGCTTTGATTGACTATGAGGACCTTTGTTGGCAAAGTAATATCTCTGTTTTTTAATAGACTGTCTAGGTTAGTCATAGATTTTCTTCCAAAGAGCAAACATCTTTTAATTTGTGGATGCAGTCACCACCTAATGGTCCAACTCTCACATCCATACATGATTACTGGAAAAACCATAGCTTTGATTGACTATGAGGACCTTTGTTGGCAAAGTAATATCTCTGTTTTTTAATAGACTGTCTAGGTTAGTCATAGATTTTCTTCCAAAGAGCAAACATCTTTTAATTTGTGGATGCAGTCACCACCTACAGTGATTTTGGAGCCCAAGAAAATAAAGTCTGTCACTGTTTTCACTGTTTCCCCATCTATTTGCCATGAAGTGATGGGACAGGATGCCATGATCTTCATTTTTTGAATGTTGAGTTTTATGCCTGCTGTTTCAATCTCCTCTTTCACCTTCATCAAGAGGTTCTTTAGTTCCTCTTAACTTTCTGCCATTAGGGTGGTATCATCTACATATCTGAGGACTTTGATATTTATCCCAGAAATCTTGATTCCAGCTTGTGCTACATCCAGCCTGGCATTTCAAATGATGTACTCTGCACATAAGTTAAATAAGCAGGGTGACAACACACAGCCTTGATGTACTCTTTTCCCAGTTTGGAGCCAGTCCGTTGTTCCATGCCTAGTTTTAACTGTTGCTTCTTAACCTGCATACAGGTTTCTCAAGAGGCAGGTAAGGTGGTCTGGTATTCACATCTCTTAAACAATTTCCCACAGCTTGTTGTGTATCACAGACAAAAGCTTTAGCATGGTCAATGAAACAGAAGTAGATTTTGGGAGGGGATTCTCTTGCTTTTTCTCATCCAATGAATGTTGCCAATTTGACCTCTGGTTCTTCTGCCTTTTCTAAATCCAGGTTGAACATCTGGAATTTCTGAGTTCTTGTACTATAGAAGGCTGGCTTGGTGAATTTTGAGAATTACTTTACTTGGGTATGAAATGAGTGCAATTATGTAGTATTTGAACATTCATTGGCATTGTCCTTTTTTGGGACTGGAATGAAAACTGACCTTTTCCAGTCCTGTGGCCACTGCTGAGTTTTCCAAATTTGCTGGCATATTGAGTGCAGCACTTTAACAGCATCATCTTTTAGAATTTGAAATAGCTCAGCTGGAATTCCATCACCTCCCCTAACTTAACCTTTCCCTGGTGGCTCAGACTGTAAAGAGTCTTCCTGCAATGCAGGGGATCTGGATTCCATCCTGAGTCAGGAAGATCCTCTGGAGAAGGAAATGGCAACCCACTGCAGCATTCTTGCTGGGAAAATCCCATGGATGGAGGAGCCAGGCTGGCTACAGTCCATGGGGTCATGAGGACACGACTGAGTGACTAACTCACTTTTCCACTAGCTTTGTTCGCTGTGGTGCTTCCTGTGGCACACTTGCATTTACACTCCAAGATGTCTGGCTTTAGGTGAGTGATCACACCATCGTGCTTCCCTGGGACATTAAGATCTTTTTTTCTTACTTTTTTTGTGTATTCTTGGCATCTCTTCTTAATATCTTCTGCTTCTGTTAGGTCCATGCCATTTCTGTCCTTTGTTGTGCCCATCTTTGCATGAAATGTTCCCTTGGTATCTCTAATTTTCTTATAGAGATCTCTAGTCTTTCCCATTCTAGTGTTTTCCTCTATTTCTTTGCATTGTTCACTTAGGAAGGCTTTCTTATCTCTCCTTGCTATTCTTTGGAACTCTGCATTCAGATGGGTATATCTTTCCTTTTCTCCTTTGCCTTTCACTTCTCTTCTTTTCATAGCTATTTGCAAGGCCTCCCCAGACAACCATTTTGCCTTTTAGCATTTCTTTTTCTTGGGGATGGTCTTGATCACTGCCTTTTGTACAGTGTCACAAACCTCCGTCCATAATTATTCAGGCACTCTATCAGATCTAATCCCTTAAATCTATTTGTCACTTCCACTCTATAATTTTAAGGGGGTTGATTTAGGTAATACCTGAATGGTCTAGTGGTTTTCTCTACTTTCTTCAATTTAAGTCTAAATTTGGCAATAAGGAGTTCATGGTCTGAGCGATAGTCAACTCCCGGTCTTGTTTTTACTGACTATATAGAGCTTCTCCATCTTTGGCTATAACGAATATAATCAATCTGATTTCAGTGTTGACCATCTGGTGATGTCCATGTGTAGAGTCTTCTCGTGTTTTTGGAGGGTGTTATGACCAGTGTGTTCTCTTTCAAAACTCTATTAGCCTTTGCCCTGTTTCATTTTGTACTCCACGACCAAACTTGCCTTTTCATCCAGGTATCTCTTGACTTCCTACAATTGCATTTCAGTCCCCTTTGATGAAAAGGACATCTTTTTTTGTGTTAGTTCTGGAAGGTCTTGTGGGTCTTCAGAGAACCATTCAACTTCAGCTTCTTCGGCATTAGTGGTCGGGGCACAGACTTGGAGTATTGTGGTATTGCATGGTTTGCCTTGGAAGCAAACAGAGATCATTCTGTCCTTTTTGAGACTGCACCTAAGTGCTGCATTTAGGATTCTTTTGTTGGTTATGTGGGCTACTCCATTTCTTCTAAGGGATTCCTGCACACAGTAGTAGATTTAAGGGTCATCTGAATTAAATTCGCCCATTCCAGTCCATTTTAGTTCATGATTTCTAAAATGTCAATGTTCTTTTGCCATCTCCTGTTTGACCACTTCCAATCTGCCTTGATTCATAGACCTAACATTCCAGGTTCGTAAGCAATATGGTTCTTTTTAAAATATATATAAATTAATTGATTTTAATTGGAGGCTAATTACTTTATAATATTGTATTGGTTTTGCCATACATCAACATGAATCCGCCACGGGTATACACGTGTTCCCCATCCTGAACCCCCCTCCCACCTCCCTACCCATACCATCCCTCTGGGTCATCCCAGTGCACCAGCCCCGAGCATTCTGTATCATGCATCGAACCTGGACTGGTGATTTATTTCACATATGATATTACACATGTTTCAATGCCATTCTCCCAAATCATCACACCCTCGCCCTCTCCCACAGAGTCCAAAAGACTGTTCTATACATCTATGTCTCTTTTGCTGTCTCTCATACAGGGTTATCGTTACCATCTTTCTAAATTCCATATGCATGTGTTAGTATACTGTATTGGGGTTTTTCTTTCTGGTTTACTTCATTCTGTATAATAGGCAATATGGTTCTTTACAGAATTGTACTCCAAAATCACTGCAGATAGTGATTGCATCCATGAAATGAAAAGACACTTACTCCTTGGAAGGAAAGTTATGACCAACCTAGACAGCATATTAAAAAGCAGAGACATTACTTTGTCAACAAATGTCCGTCTAGTCAAGCCTATGGGTTTTCCAGTGGTGATGTATGGATGTGAGAGTTGGACTATAAAGAAGGGAAGGGGGTTCAGGATGGGGAACATGTGTATACCTGTGGTGGATACATGTTGATGTATGGCAAAACCAATACAATATTGTAAAGTAATTAGCCTCCAATTAAAATAAATAAATTTATATTTAAAAAAAAAAAGAAAGCTGAATGCAGAAGAATTGATGCTTTTGAACTGTGGTTTAGAGAAGACGCTTGGGAGTCCCTTGGACTGCAAGGAGATCCAACCAGTCCATCCTAAAGGAAGTCAGTCCTGGGTGTTCATTGGAAGGACTGATGTTGAAGCTGAAACTCCAATATTTTGGCCATCTGATGCGAAGAGCTGGCTCATTTGAAAAGACCCTGATGTTAGGAAAGATTGAAGGCAGGAGGAGAAGGGAATGACAGAATGAGATGGTTAGATGGCATCACTGACTCAATGGACATGAGTTTGGGTTAAGTCTGGGAGTTGGTGATGGACAGGGAGGCCTCACGTGCTGCAGTTTATGGTGTCGCAAAGAGTCGGACATGACTGAGTGACTGAACTGAACTGAAATTTACTTTACCAGCAGACACATCCACATCTGGGTGCTGTTTTTGCTTTGGCTCAGCCTCTTAATTCCTTCTGGATTTTAACTAGCACAGATTTTGATGAGAAATTTGTGATAATTCTTGCTTGTTCCTAAATGGAATTAATCAGCATTTGTAAAGTAAGAAAAGGCATTCATTTTTAGCAATTTTAGTTATGATGTGTTTTAGTGTATTTGTTGATTTATAATACATCAGGTTCACAGAGCTTCATGAATCTGTGGTTTTGTTCTGGTCAAATTTGAGAATTTTCAGTTAATAATTTTCTTAAACTTTTGTATCCCTGTTTCCATGTTACACTGACTAATGTTGTCCTGAATGTCACCAAGGAGCTGTTCTTTTTCATTTCTTTTTGTTTCAGTTTCAATGGTTTTATAAAATCAAGTTCACTAATTTTGTTTGTGTGTGTGTGTGTGCCTAAATTTCTTTTAGCTTGATCACATAAATGTTTCATTTTAGATAATAAATTTTTCATCTCCTGAAATTCCATTTGCTTCCTTTTACCTCTTTGTCCTCTCGTTTTGTTGATTTTCTCTTTTAAAACCTTGAGCATATTTAGGATTCATATTACAGGCATATTACATTCTTCATATACTAATTCCATTATCTCTACCTTTTATGGGACTCTCTTCATTGACTTTTTTTCCTTATTTAGGATACCATGTTCCTTTTTTTGTGTTTAATATTTTAATAGGATGCTGGATATCTTGAGTTTTATTTACATTATTGAATGTTGAGTTCTGTTGTCTTCTTTCAAAGAATTAGATCACTCTTTTTGGTAGGCAGTTAACTTACCTGAGGGTTAGTTTAGTCCTTTTAAAGTCTTGTTTCTTTATCTTCATTAGGACATATTTAAAGCAGCCTTCACTCTACTCTACTAGCACTACTCCTTAGATATGATCCTCATTTGGGCTCTGCAAAAAGCATTAATTTTTAAAAATGATTCTCCCGGGATTTCCCTGGTGGCCCAGTGGTTAAGAATCTGCCTTGTCATGCAACATGGGTTTCAACCTTGGTTTGGAAACTAAGATCCTGCATGCTGAGGAACAACTAAGCTGGCATGCTGCAACTAGAGAGTCCATATGCCACAAGGAAAGATCCCACATGATGCAATGAAGATCCTGCGTGCCTCAACTAAGACTTGATGCAGCCAAATAAATAAATATTTCAAAAAGATTCTCCATTATGGCTGTTTTGAACTAAAAAATCCTCCAGTCAAATGTGAGTTCTGGTATTTTTTCTACTTTCATTTTCCTGGTTGTTCTTGGCCCAGTTTCATTCACCATTTTATATGCGGCTTGACATACAGTGATAGACTATAGAAAACCTATGCAGATGTCTGGAACATTTCAATGTGTAGCTTCCTCTTCTCTGTTATTCTTGCCTACAATTTGCAGCTTCTTTAAACTTCTCAGACTTTGGTTTTTCTCTCTTTCCAGTAAGAATAAAAAAAACTTCATGTTGTGCCTTTGATTCTTGCTGCTTCACCATTGTCTGGGAAGTGTCTCGAGATTGAAACACAGGGCTTTCTTGGGGCTCAAGTGGCTTGTGTTCCCTCTATCAGGGACTGTAGTCCTGTGCTGCCTCATGCCTAGTGTCTGAAAAATATCTCGTCATTTATTTTTCCCACTTTTCTAGTTGTTTACAAAAAGACGCAAGTCCCAGCTACTCCATCATTGCTGGACCTCATTTCTATTTTATACTGTCATTTGTAGTAATGTGAAGGATGAATTGGAGCACACAGGAGCTAGTGGTGGGGATAACAATGTAGAAAAGACTGATAGTTTGTAGAAGGGGGAAAAAATTGAATCAGCAGCATCAGTGAGAATAAGAGTGTCAAGACAAAGAGAAATGAATTTTTTTGGTAGCAAGAGTGTTATCACTACCTTTTAAAACTTTGATCTTTGCAATCACATCATTTATCCCTTTGTAACTATATGAAAGTGAAAGTCACTCAGTCGTGTCTGACTCTTTGCAACCCCATGGACTATGAATTCTCCAGGCCAGAATACTGGAGTGGGTAGCCTTTCCTTTCTCCAAGGGATCCTCCAAACCCAGGAATAGAACTGGGATCTTCCGCATTGCAGGTGGATACTTTACCAACTGAGCTATCAGGGAAGCCCTATATAACTATACAATTATATATATACATTAATATACACACATATAATTTATATATATAATATATATAAATTACATATATAAAGTTCACTGATTCGGGGGGGGTCATAGAAAATAAAAGCCTGTCATAAAAACATAAAAGAGCAGACATTTAAAATATGTGTTTGCATTTAATTAATATAATTAATTAATTTGCATTTAATTTAAATGTATTCTTTATTATCTATTTTTATGACATGCTTTCATTTTCTTTGACACCATCTAATCAGTACACTTTAAAATAACAGTCAAGAAAGCAGGAACTGGGCCTTCCCTGGCGGTCCAGGGGCTAAAACTCTGCATTTTCACTTCAAGGGGCTCAGGGTTGATCCCTAGTCAGGAACTAGATCCCATGTGCCACAACGAAGAGTTTGCATGCTGCAACTAAAGCTGCAACTAAAATACCCTTAGTGTCACAACTAAGACCCAGCACAGCCACACAAATAAATAAATAAAAGTGAACAAAAAGATAGCNTGTGCCACAACGAAGAGTTTGCATGCTGCAACTAAAGCTGCAACTAAAATACCCTTAGTGTCACAACTAAGACCCAGCACAGCCACACAAATAAATAAATAAAAGTGAACAAAAAGATAGCAAGTCTGTATAATAGACCTGTAGTGAATTTTTTGTAAATATTCTCCATAAAACTACATAGAATAAAGTACTCCACTCCTGACAGATTGTCACCACTCTAATTATCTTTTATTTCATTCAAAGTCCATGTACATACATCAAATTCAATTAAATATGCCACTTGATCATATTATATACACAAAATCATATTTTTGAGATACATATGTATGAATATTTGTGAGTGTGTGCATGCTTGTCTACATGCATATACATACTAGTAAAGGAAGCAACACAGGTAAAATAAACAAATGATTATAGAAGTGCTAGAATTACAGTCTATTCATGTTAGAGAAACTAGAAAGGCAACAAATAGCAGTTAACCTCTGTGAAAAGTGAAAGTGTTAGTCATCAGTTGTGTCTGACTTTTTGTGATCTCGTGGACTGTAGCCCACTATGCTCCTCTGTCCATGGGGATTTCCCAGGCAAGAATACTGGAGTGGGTAGCCATTCCCTTCTCTAGCGGACCTTCCTGACTCAGGGGTCAAGCCCAGGTCTCGTGCATGCAGGTTCTTTACCATCTGAGCCACCAGTTTTACTCTGTAAAAGGCTGGTATTTGAGATGGACTTGAGGGAACCCATGGGGCAAAAAGTGGTGGGGGAAAAGGCAATTCTAAGTAGAGAGAAGAAAGTATACTAGGAGAAAGACTGGGCTGGCAGCAAACGCTGCTTGCATGCTTTGATAGGTTCATTATCTTCTGTTGCATTGATCTCAGTGTGGTTTTTAAGAAAGTTCCCCAACAATCAATGAGACAGACACATTTAGAAAACACTGGAACTACATTGGAAACTTATATTTTTAAATAAAAAGCTTCTTGAAAAATAAAGAATAATTAAGTGCATTAGATAGATAATCATCATGATCATAATTAACATTAGTAAGCACCTATTATGTTGTAGATACTGTCAAATGAATATATAAGTATATACATATTAAATATTTGTTGATTTATGAATGCATCATATGTAAAAATGTTGACTGTATTTCCCCAGTAAGTTTTTATTTCACCATGACTATGATGAAAACATATTTTTATGCACTTTCTAGTAGCAACACATATATCATGATAGTCCAAAATACAACATCCCTTGGTAGATCTCAAAGTATAAAATATATAAACATGAGCAAACTGGCTATTAACAAAAATATTCTTCATAACACTTAAAAAATGTTTTAAAACAGTGAACATGCAAAATGCCACTCATTTACAGATAGATTCTAAAATTACTATGTATCTTTTAAGTATTGACTTTAGAGTATCATCAATCATCAATAACCTCAGATATGCAGATGACACCACCCTTATGGCAGAAAGCGAAGAACTAAAAAGCCTCTTGAAGTGGCCAGCAGCTGTCTCTTATACACATCTTGGTGGGGGAAAAGGCAATTCTAAGTAGAGAGAAGAAAGTATACTAGGAGAAAGACTGGGCTGGCAGCAAACGCTGCTTGCATGCTTTGATAGGTTCATTATCTTCTGTTGCATTGATCTCAGTGTGGTTTTTAAGAAAGTTCCCCAACAATCAATGAGACAGACACATTTAGAAAACACTGGAACTACATTGGAAACTTATATTTTTAAATAAAAAGCTTCTTGAAAAATAAAGAATAATTAAGTGCATTAGATAGATAATCATCATGATCATAATTAACATTAGTAAGCACCTATTATGTTGTAGATACTGTCAAATGAATATATAAGTATATACATATTAAATATTTGTTGATTTATGAATGCATCATATGTAAAAATGTTGACTGTATTTCCCCAGTAAGTTTTTATTTCACCATGACTATGATGAAAACATATTTTTATGCACTTTCTAGTAGCAACACATATATCATGATAGTCCAAAATACAACATCCCTTGGTAGATCTCAAAGTATAAAATATATAAACATGAGCAAACTGGCTATTAACAAAAATATTCTTCATAACACTTAAAAAATGTTTTAAAACAGTGAACATGCAAAATGCCACTCATTTACAGATAGATTCTAAAATTACTATGTATCTTTTAAGTATTGACTTTAGAGTATCATCAATCATCAATAACCTCAGATATGCAGATGACACCACCCTTATGGCAGAAAGCGAAGAACTAAAAAGCCTCTTGATGAAAATGAAAGAGGAGAGTGAAAAAGTTGCCTTAAAACTCAACATTAAAAAAACTAAGATCATGGCATCCAGACCCATCACTTCATGGCAAATAGATGGGGAAACAGTGGAAACCATGATAGACTTTATTTTTGGGGTCTTCAGAATCAGGGCAGATGGTTACTGCAGCCATGAAATTGAAAGATGCTTGCTCCTTGGAAGAAAAGTTATGACCAACGTAGACAGCATATTAAAAAGCAGAGACATTACTTTGCCAACAAAGGTCCACCTAGTCAAGGCTATGGCTTCTCCAGTGGTCATGTATGGATGTGAGTTGGACTCTAAAGAAAGCTTTGTGCTCAAGAATTGATGCTTTTGAACTGTGGTGTTGAAGACTCTTGAGAGTCCCTTGGAATGCAAGGAGATCCAACCAGTCCATCCTAAAGGAAATCAGTCCTGAATACTCATTGGAAGGACTGATGCTGAAGATGAAACTCCAATACTTTGGCCACCTGATGTGAAGAACTGACTCATTGGAAAAGACCCTGATGCTGGGAAAGATAGAAGACGGGAGGAGAAGGGGACAACAGAGGATGAGATGGTTGGACGGCATCACCAACTCAATGGATGTGAGTTTGAGTAAACTCTGGGAGTTGGTGATGGACAGGGAGGCCTGGTGCATTGCAGTCCATGGGATTGCAAAGAGTTGGACACCACTGAGTGACTGGACTGAACTGAACTTAGAGTATTATCAGAAGTTGCAAAAATGAAATATCAGTCAAAGGCAAGAAAACAATATGTCTTTATGCACTTTTGTACAGGGAAGAAAAATACTTTTCAGAAGCAATGACTATATTTTTTCAACTTAGTTAAAAAATAAAAATATAGAAATTGTTATAGTCTCAAATACCCTTTCAGGTATTCCTGGTTTAAACAATGCAATATGTAAAATTAGGAAGTTTACTTCTTTGTCCTCTTTCAGGAAATGTTATTCTTCTGGTTCTAAGAATAAACTTGAAGATTAGATATACTGTACTGTGCCTTCTGTTTGTAATAGGCATTTTATAGAATATTGGTTTTGTTCAACTGGCACCACTTTGCTTCTATTTTTCCCCTAAAATATATTTGAATTATTAAGTACTTTAATATTAAGTTATTTTTCTAACAATAAACTTCTCTGGATGTTAATAACCAGAAGCTTTTATCAAGTACTTTTCTATAATGGCATTAGATATGGTATTATGAAGATAGGATTTAAACAATTAAGCTGTTTACCAGGTGTCAGAAATATTAATTTAGTTTATTTTATTAGAACAAAATATAGGCCCCTTTACTTGAAATCAAAATTGTTAATATGATACCTTAGACAGATGAAATATCTGAGTTATTAGGTTAATTGTTATAGCCATTACTGTTTAAGTAATTTTCACTGTCTAATGTTGAGGCCAAGGTTAATCCATTAAAATAATGAGTAATGAAAATTTTTCTAATCTTTTTTACTTTTTATGGTGAGAAGTTATTTTATTTATTATATTTTGTCAGTGATCTGTAATGGAACTTCTGATATCTTAAGCTTAGAAAAGCTTCCAAAGATTAGAAGCTTCCTCTTCTGAAATGGCAATATCAAACACTCTACAGTGGTCCTCCTAAGCCCAAAACATTTTTTATCATGTTGACAGATACGATTAGAGTCTAAAGCCCAGGAGGCATAGTCAGAAAATAATGAATTCATGGTGAGACTAATCAAAACTACTAACATTCTCTTTTTTCTTCCTCATCATCAAAACTAAGAACTGGGAAATAAAAACATGAGTAACAAATGACCTTTCCAGAGTCCAAAATGAAAATGGCCTTTTGACTTCTCCGGTAATGAAATCCAAATGCAATGTGAAAAGAATAAATGGATCACTCGGCATATTGGTTTAATCCATTTTATAAATGAAGGTCTTGCTCACGTACAAGGTAAAAGGAACTGCTCCTCAACCATTTCAGTTAGAACTCTTGGTAGAACCTATCAACCACACACACAAAATAATGGGCATGTCAGATATTTCCCTGCTCAGCCAGTCTTACTGTGTGTATAAATAAAACACAGTTAATAACCACAATCAAAAGCACTAGGGGCCATCTCACCATCCCCCTGTTAACTAAAAATCATCCCTTCAGACTGTATTTCACCCCTTCAAAGTGAATTTCACTGTAAAGTGTTCACATGGATATTAACAAAACCTCATAGGTTCAGAATCATAGAATACTAAAGCTGGAAAAAAAGAGGGCATACTGTCGATTGATTTTAAATTGTTATCTACTGTAGGTAAAAAGGCCTGGGAAGTCCATAATTTTAAATCAAGAAAAGCATTTTACTTTATGTGTCTTATATATTGATATAATATTTTCATTAGAAAAGAGGTATGCTCTAAACCAATGTATGGAATCTACATATCGGATCCAACTATTTTATAGTATATAGATGAGGAGACAGAAACTGGGACTTGACAAGAGGCCCAAAGCTACTTCAGTTCAGTTCAGTTCAGTCGCTCAGTAGTGTCCTACCCTTTGCGACTCCATGAATCGCAGCATGCCAGGCCTCCCTGTCCATCACCAACTCCCGGAGTTCACTCAGATTCCTGTCCATTGAGTCAGTGATGCCATCCAGCCATCTCATCCTCAGTCGTCCCCTTTTCCTCCTGCCCCCAATCCCTCCCAGCATCAGAGTCTTTTCCAATGAGTCAACTCTTCACATGAGGAGGCCAAAGTACTGGAGTTTCAGCTTTCGCATCATTCCTTCCAAAGAAATCCCAGGGCTGATCTCCTTCAGAATGGACTGGTTACTTGCTGCTAAGTCGCTTCAGTCGTGTCCGACTCTGTGTGACCCCAGAGATGGCAGCCCACCAGGCTCCACCATCCCTGAGATTCTCCAGGCAAGAACACTGGAGTGGGTTGCCATTTCCTTCTCCAATGCATGAAAGTGAAAAGTGAAAGGGAAGTCGCTCAGTCGTGTCCGACTCTTAGTGACCCCATGGACTGCAGCCTACCAGGCTCCTCCGTCCATGGGATTTTCCAGGCAACAGTACTGGAGTGGGGTGCCATTGCCTTCTCCGGGACTGGTTACCTAGCAGCTAGTTAATTTAATTTGTTAAATACTTCCTGCAGCAAAAGGGAAAACCTCAAGCAAAGTGGGCTTAAAAGGAAAGGAAGAGTAGTTGGTTATATAAATGAGAAACTCAAGAACAGTTTCTAATAAAGCTGGGACCAGATGCTCAGAACTGATGCCCACTGTCCCTCTCTGTCCATCACTGAGCACTACTCTTACGTGTTCCACAAAGCCGCCCTGGAAACTTCAGATCATCCTCAACTTTAGTAGACGGAGGGCTTCCCCTTCACCTGAGATTCATTACATTTGAACCCACATTAAGCCTCCTTAGTTTGACTCATGACTGAGTCAGTCACAGTGTACAGGAAGACAGAATGTGCTGAGCAGTTAGTCTTTGAAAGGAAATAGCGTGAGCCTCCCTGACCACCTAGATGGGTTGTGGAGGAAGGGTAGTGCTCCTAATGAAAACAGTTTCTGTCATCAAGAGAAGTGGCAATGATGTTGGAAAAGCAGCAACTCAAGTGAAACCTGCACTGCCATTGCTCATCTAACCGTCCAGAGCTTGTCCTTTAAGTTACTCCTCATCCCTAAGTGAGAGTGGTAGGGATACACTCATGAAAGTCAGAAATGGCCATAGGCCAATGCAAGAAGCAAATGTGTCAGCTCTGCTTTCTCCACTCATGACTCTAAAGTAGGACCGTCTTTCATTCAGGGGCCCTCCGGGTGCCTGGGTACCACTTGTCATAAGAGAAGCAGCTGATGAATTAACTGTCTTTCTCTTTACAGTAAGTCCTAGCTTCTTGCTGGGTCAGCTACTTCCTGCATATTTGTTCCCTGAGCACTCAGTTCATACCTCTATTAATTCATTTGCAATGTGACACCACAATTTATCTGCTCTATGTACATTTGTGCTCCTCAAGGGCAGATGCATGCTTACTTATCTCTATAACATTAACACCTCAGTGCTTGGCACATTCCAAATGCTGAATAGAGATGGATTTATAATTTATTGTTGTTGTAGTTGTAACTTAAGATAGGAATCCCAAAATCAATTCCTCAAACACTATCCTGTCAACTAGTCTATCAAGAAAGGATGCATGGTCAAACAAATTTTAGAGGTATTGTATACTATAAGCCATTTTAGAAATCCATGATTAGAGTATATAAGATCCTTTGATGTGTCCTTTAAGAGAGTGACTTTGTTTAAAATTGTTGCAATATTCATAATTTATTTTAGCTTATATACTAATACTTATTGAGATCAATATTTCATGAACAGTATTGAGGGAAACACCACTTTTTTATACCTTTTGGGGGAGTGTGTTGTTTTGCAGATGCAAATTGCAAAAGATGACATTTAACTGAGGAAAATAGCTTTCCCACTCACTCATTCATTCAGCCAGCCTGCATTTCTGTATGCCTACTCCATGCCAGGAAGGGGTCTTGCCTTCTCAGATTTTATAATCTAGTAAGTGGAAATAGGCACATTCATTTCTTAACACCAAATCATCTTATTCTTATTAGAACTTGAGTGATTTCTTGAGCAAAACAGAGTAGGGTGAAAGTCAGCTTAAAAGTTCTGGGCGTGCATTGCCGCAGAAACCAAGTGATTGGTTGACAGAAGTGATTGGTGATTGGTTGTCAGGAATGTTCACAGAAGTTGACCAGTTGGTGTCAGGAAGTAAAAAAGAGGAGAGGTGAAGGGAGGGAGAGTCAGGGGGAGGCAGAGGAGGCATGGAAGAGAGGAAGGAAGGAAGGACATTGCAATTAGCAATTCACACATAAAACCCCTAAAGCTGCATGATGTGTTTCTTTTGCTCTTTCTGCCCTGCAAGATGGCCTCTTTCCATTATGCACTGAAGACTCAGAACTCTAACTTAGAGACCCAGAACCTGAACAGCACTTGGAAACGTTGTAAGAATCCAAAGGAAGAAACAGGGATTTCAAGCAGTCCTGTTATTCAAAAAGGTAGCTATTTTCTGTTCCTTCTCAGACTCTTAATCTAATTGGTAATGGAGTGTACATCTGTAGATTTGGTTCATAAAATATTTTGATATGATATAAAAGATTTGGTCACTTAGGGGTTTGGTGCTATAAAACTATATAAAGCTCAGTATCATTTTCCTCAATTTGTCTGAAAAAGTGTGAGTGTGTGTGCATGTCTGTTATGTGCTAAGGTGCATTAGTCATGTCTGACTCTGTGCAACCCCATGGACTGTAGCCCAACAGGCCCCTCTGTCCACGTGAGTCTCCAGGCAAGAACACTGGAGTGGGTTGCCATATCCTACTCTAGGGGATCTTCCCACCCCAGGGATAGAACCCTTCTCTTTGTCTCCTGCATTGGCAAGCGGGTTCTTTTGCCCCTAGTGCCACCTGGGAAGCCTGTGTATGTATACATATATTGAAATTAAAGCCATGTTGCTTTCTCAGATTAAAACAAATTTTTATAAACCTAAACTACTTAGCATATCTGTTGATTTAGTGCAAGTGTTGATGACAGGTGCTCTGCTGATTTCTAAGTTAAGATGGTTTAAACTCGTTTTCTTAGGCATTTTGTGCTTTCACTCAAATGCATTCACTACATTGTTATGTGGAGCCAGTAGCACCTTCTGGGGTTACAAGAGAATGATGCAGTCTTGGGCCCAGTCCCTGTCCACACCTCACAGTCAGGTGGCAGACACTCATCATCATAAATAGAAGTTGGACTTTTACATGCCTAGAAATAACCACAAATCTTGGTGAGTCAGAAGAATCTCAAAAAAAGGAGAAACACTGAGGCTAAATTTTGAAGGTTAAGGAATAGTTTAAGCATTTTTAATTTTTATAGAGACGTCATCTTTGACTACGACTATGGTAAATCTTTCCCAAGGAGCTCCTTTAGCATGAATCTCTGCTTTACTTTTTACTCCATTATGAATGTATTTAATTTTCTTGCATTCCCATGTCACCTCAGGAACTGTTCTATGTGGCATACTGACATCCATGTCTATCTTGGGCATTTAGTTCATTTCATTCTATTTTGACTTCACTTTTCTTAGACACCATGTGGCTCCAATAAACAAATAAAACTCCTTAAGTGTTTCTGACAGGTTTGGCGTGAGTAAATCAACTTATGGAAACGCCTTAAGACAAGTTATAGGCTTTTTCTTAAGAAAGTTTCAGGCTTTATAAGTTGAGAAAGAAAATGTTGTGAAAGAGAAACCTAATGCAAGATTGGATTCTGTATGCTCTAAGGGAAAATGTAAACTGATAAAATTATGATGATTCTCTAAAGTCTAAAGAATAATTACATTAAGTATCTGGTACAGATAGTAGAGCTTTAATAAATTTTAATCATATAAATACTAAANTGAGGCTAAATTTTGAAGGTTAAGGAATAGTTTAAGCATTTTTAATTTTTATAGAGACGTCATCTTTGACTACGACTATGGTAAATCTTTCCCAAGGAGCTCCTTTAGCATGAATCTCTGCTTTACTTTTTACTCCATTATGAATGTATTTAATTTTCTTGCATTCCCATGTCACCTCAGGAACTGTTCTATGTGGCATACTGACATCCATGTCTATCTTGGGCATTTAGTTCATTTCATTCTATTTTGACTTCACTTTTCTTAGACACCATGTGGCTCCAATAAACAAATAAAACTCCTTAAGTGTTTCTGACAGGTTTGGCGTGAGTAAATCAACTTATGGAAACGCCTTAAGACAAGTTATAGGCTTTTTCTTAAGAAAGTTTCAGGCTTTATAAGTTGAGAAAGAAAATGTTGTGAAAGAGAAACCTAATGCAAGATTGGATTCTGTATGCTCTAAGGGAAAATGTAAACTGATAAAATTACGATGATTCTCTAAAGTCTAAAGAATAATTACATTAAGTATCTGGTACAGATAGTAGAGCTTTAATAAATTTTAATCATATAAATACTAAATTCTTTTAGCATCGTTTAAAACAAATACAGGTAAACAAAAGAATAAGAATTTAAAATCACCAAAATTTCAATGCTCAGAGATAACCAATATTAACATTTTGAGAGTTTATTTCCAAACTTTTTCAATACATTTACTTACTTATATAAGCATATTTTAAAAATAATGGTTTATATTATGTATAAGGCAATGGCACCCCACCCCAGTACTCTTGCCCGGAAAATCCAATGGATGGAGTAGCCTGGTGGGTTGCAGTCCATGGGGTCGCTAACAGTCGGACAGACTGAGCGACTTCACTTTCACTTTTCTCTTTCATGCATTGGAGAAGGAAATGGCAACCCACTCCAGTATTCTTGCCTGGAGAATCCCAGGGATGGGGGAGCCTGGTGGGCTGCCGTCTATGGGGTCGCACAGAGTCGGACACGACTGAAGTGACTTAGCAGCAGCAGCAGTTTTGTAACCAAAGAGTGGATCATGAACATTTTTCACTATCAAATGTATTAGTTATTTTAAACAGTATACAGAAGTTTGGAATTAGAAATCACACTTAACAAATGTTATTATGAAAGCATGTTTGCATATAGTCTCAGCTACCTAATTGATGTTCATTACTGATTAAAGATGTTTAGTCAAATTGTTGCAGGAAGGGGGGCCCCTTCCAGGGCCTGAAACTGGGCTCTTGTCTAACACTCAGAAATGAATTGTCCAAGGAGACACATGTACTGACAAAGCAAGAGATTTTATTGGGACAGGCCACCTGGATGGAGAGCAGCAGGGTAAGGAAACCCAGGAGAACTGCTCTGCAATGTGGCTCCCAGTTTCGGGTTTTATGATGATGGGATTAGTTTCCGGGTGGTCTTTGGCCAATCATTCTAATTCAGAGTCTTTCCTGGTGGCGCACACATCACTCAGCCGAGATGGATGCTAGTGAGAGGGATTCAGGGAAGTGGACGGACACGTGGTGTCTCCTTTCAACCTTTCCCAAACTCTTCCGGTTGGTGGTGGCTTATTAGTTCCATATTCCTTATCAGGATCTCCTGTCATTAAATGACTCATGCAAATGGTTACTATGGTGCCTGGCCAGGGTGGGCGGTTTCAATCAGTGTGCTTCCCCTAACAAAATGGTATACACATTTATAAGAATTTTTTGAGGTATGGTGCTTACTTTTCTTCAGAAAGTTTCTATCAGTGTAAATACTCATCAACAGGATATAATCTTGCCCATTTTCCACTTTCACTATTACTCAATACTAGCTGCTTTTGTTTGTAATCTGCCAAGGTGACAGACAACTATTGCTTGGAAAATCCCATGGATGGAGGAGCCTGGAAGGCTGCAGTCCATGGGGTTGCTAGGAGTTGGACACGACTGAGCGACTTCACTTTCACTTTTTACTTTCATGCATTGGAGAAGGAAATGGCACCCCACTCCAGTGTTCTTGCGTGGAGAATCCCAGGGACAGGGGAGCCTAGTGGGCTGCCATCTGTGGGTTTGCACAGAGTTGGACACAACTGAAGTGACTTAGCAGCAGCAGCATGTATATATATATACATATATTCATATGTATGTATATATAATATTCATATATATATGTGGCAGACAATGCTTATTCTTCTAATTTGCATTTCTTTGATAACTAGTAAAGTTGAACAGTTGTGTTTGTCAAATTTTTTTAGTTTGCTACATTTTTTATTTTGTGAGTTGTTTATTTATGTTCTTTAGAAACATCCTATGTTAAGTTATATACTTGTTTATAAATTTCACCAAAATATTGTGCCANAATCTTCTAATCTGCATTTCTTTGATCACTAGTAAAGTTGAACAGTTGTGTTTGTCAAATTTTTTTAGTTTGCTACATTTTTTATTTTGTGAGTTGTTTATTTATGTTCTTTAGAAACATCCTATGTTAAGTTATATACTTGTTTATAAATTTCACCAAAATATTGTGCCAAAGAAGTTAAGCAATTGTGTTCATGTGTACTTTTTCTTAGATAAAATAATAAGTGTGCCTTCTTGAATGATGGTTTTTTTTTTCTTTTTTTTTTTTTCATTGCTTCCTGAGTGTCACTGGAGGGGAAGAAGAGAGAGGATTGTTTTTCTATATTTCCTTGACATTCTTTGACATTAGTGATCTAGAAATTTCTGAGATTTAGCTGCCAGATATCTTCAGTCTGGATTTGTCTGACTTTTTCTGCACAGATACACTCAGGTTATGCATTTTTGGCAGGAATATCACAAAAGTGATGCTACATTCTTTCATCATATCAGGTGATACAGTTTTGATTTTTTCCATGACTAATAATGCTAACTTAATTAAGGCAATGTCAGCCTGGCTTCTCCAATGAAAACTTACTCCTTTGAAGTTAAAAATTATTTGTTAATGAGGTACTTTAAGAATATGTAAATATTATGCCCTCAAATTATTTTATTTAAATTTTTTTGTGACTATGTGGTCTCATGGATCCCTATCTTATTCAAGGGACATGATTCTTCATTGTGATTATTTAATTCTCAAATTTCTTGGATTTAACTAGTAAGAATCCTTTTAACTTGACTATCGTGTCCTAGAATGTTTTGACCATTTTCTTTGAGGTGATGTTCCAGGTTTACCTTGTAGTTTCCTTGCCTGAACCTGAAATTAGCCATTCCTCAAAGAGCTTTGAATTTTTCTGAATATTTCTAATTCTAAGAAGTGTCTGCATTATGCAGTTATTCATATTTCTTAGCCTTTTTCTGGGTCACTGTTCCCTTTTGAGAATCTAATGAAAATTACAGCTCTTCTCAAGTAAAGCATATATACTGATGCAGATACACAGGCATGCATAAGTACACACAACTTGCATTCAAATTCACAGTGTTAACATTCTTTTCTATACAGTATTTAACTTCTAGGTCAATGACAGACATAAGTCTTTCATATTATTGAAAGGCATATATGTCTTTCAATATATATCATAATATAATATAAACATAACATCAGCATCCAGTCTTTGCAGCCAGACCAACTTAAGCTTAAAAACAAACTATCATGAACTTGATTTACACTTTGGTATTAAATTCCCTGACTCTTATTTATAAAATGGATATAATAACTGTGTTAGGTTGCAGCCCTGGTGGCTCAGAGTTTAAAGACTCTGCCTGCAATGAAGGAGACCAAGGTTTGATTCCTGAGTCTAGAGGAGGCCCTAGAGAAGGGAGTGGCTACCCTCTCCAGTACTCTTGCCTGGAGAATTCCATGGACAGAGGAGCCTGGTGGGAAACAGTCCATAGGGTTGCGAAGAGTTGGACATGACTGAGTGACTAGCATTATAATAACTATCTTTGGGCTTCTGTGAGAATTTGAGTTTATGTAGAAGACAGTATTTCTACATGAACTCATACTGGTTTCTTCGGATGAGTTAATTTTTACTATATGACTATTTGGGACCATCTGAACATTTTATAAAATGCTTTAGCTTCTCATTAGATGCTTGGTGCCATCTTGGAAAAAGGGGTTTGGAAATCCAAGTTCTTTCAGTTTCTATCCTTTGGTACTATTGTGAAAGATATTTGCTGAGTGACAGTTCTTGAGGTGTAAAGGAGCCTATAATGCCTACTTTATTAATTCTTCCATAAAAGTCAGAAATTCCAATTTTAAAATGCCTTCAGAGTTTCTCTGGGAGAGTCAAGCAGGTCAGAGGGAAGTAACAAGTGAAGGCAGTAGAAATTCCCCTAAAAGTAGCAGTTATTTCTCAGCTCAGACCAGTGCTTCAGTAGAGGAATGTGGGCCTAGGTTGCTAGAGTGTAGAAGTTCTTCAGATAAGTAAGTCATTTGAAGTTTTATAAGAAATTTCCCAATTTTAACATATTGTGTGTTCAATTTGCAAACTCTGCTTTTAATGGAGATGTGTTCCCTATCCTGAACCCCCCCTCCCACCTCATCTCATCCCTCTGGGTCACCCCAGTAAACCCATGGCCGATTCATGTCAATGTATGGCAAAAACCACCACAATATTGTAAAGCAATTAGCCTCTAATTAAAATAAATAAATTTTAAAAAAATAAATGGAGATGTGTCTATGTGTCAATATTGCTCTATATTTTGGATAAAAAGAAGGAAATGTATAACTACATGAAAACATATGTCAAGAGTAGCAGAAGATTTTATCTGTAATCATAAGGCTATTTAAAATAGTAAAAAGTGAAAGAAGAACCTGCTTAGGCTTCTCAGCAATTATACAAATGTCCCTAAAATCTAAAAAAGAGAGATAATATTATTTAATTTTATTATGATAACTTGAAAATGGCATTGATGGCATTATGCATATTTGATTACTATAATCCTATAATTCTAAAATATTTAAAACTGATGTGATCATGAGATACTTTGAATAAATAACCCGAACTTAAACTTCAACAAGTTTATTTATAAATTCTAGAAAGCCAACGTGGCATCTGCTCTATATAAATTGTTTTTGTGTTTTCCAAATTGTGATTAATTTATCAAAAGGACCAAACTTTTATTTGAATATCCTCATTAAAGTGCAGCAATTCAAACTAGAGTTATTCTTATCAAGCAAGACTGAAACAAAACAATACAATACTTTCTTGAAAAGAACTGTTAACTTTGAATCTTACTCTAAATTAAGAAAATGTATTTCCCTGAGTCAATAAATTATTTTCTTCCAAAAAGTATGCTTTGGGACCCCTTATTGCACTGAGATCATTTCCTTTACCTGGTCCTATGGAACTAAGACCAAAACAAATAATCAATTACACAACAGTGACTGCAAACACTGTCAAGAAACCAATGAAACANGTATTTCCCTGAGTCAATAAATTATTTTCTTCCAAAAAGTATGCTTTGGGACCCCTTATTGAACTGAGATCATTTCCTTTACCTGGTCCTATAGAACTAAGACCAAAACAAATAATCAATTACACAACAGTGACTGCAAACACTGTCAAGAAACCAATGAAACACATAAAACCAAAATTAAGCTAATCTTCAACAGAAAATGAAATGCTTAAAAAGCCAATTGACCCATATAAGGAAACTTTTTTCCCAGTAAACCATGTCTCCCTTAGCAAAATGAGGTTTATGGCAGTTTCACCAGTATTGAATATGCAGGGATCCCATCACTTTTGCCTATTCCACTTCTTGTTAATACAAAAACAAGCCCCACAGAAAACTAGTTACAAGAAAATGCTTTTTCAGAATCTTTAAAATGTATTTTAGGAAGTAAATCTGTATCCTCTGGTTGCTTTCAGAATTGAATTATGAGAAACACCTTCCTGCCTCAAGGTGCCATGACAAATATTATATGAAACATGTCCAAAAGAGTCATCAAACTAACTAGTTAATTCAGTAGATAGAGTAAATAAATTCCTGAGGGGTAAATATATATATATATATATATATATAAAATTATTATTCTGCATCACTTCAGTCGTGTCCGACTCTGTGCGACCCCATAGATGGCAGCCCACCAGGCTCCCCTGTCCCTGGGATTGTCCAGGCAAGAACACCGGAGTAAGTTGCCATTTCCTTCTCCAATGCATGAAAGTGAAAAGTGAAAGTGAAGTCGCTCAGTCATGTCCAACTCTTAGCTATATATATATATATATATCAACCAAAGTAATAGAAAAATTAATACATTTCATTAGATAGTCCTTCAAAAAGCAAGGCACTGCTTATTTTCAATCACAGAAATCATCAAGGTCTAAGAGAGAAAGTTCTAGTACTTGAAGCAATTTTTTTCTTTTCATGCAGATATGCCGAAGCAGGACTGTAGGATGTCAGGGCTGGAGCTGTGGCAGTAGAGGGGATCTGTACAGAAATTCCGGGCTGAAACTCCACAGGCTGAAGGCCCCACCAGTGACTCTCATGCTGTGGCCGCATTAGAGGAGGACACGCATGGCTTATCATGGTAAGGAGACTTGAGACATCTCCCAAGAGCCCTTCTGCTTTTCCAGGTAACAAGGAAGAATATTTAAAACTTCCTTTGCTTCCAAAAGCTTACCAGAAATGTGTGTCTGTGTATTGTGTGTGAGAGAGAGAGCAAGAGAAAGAGTGAAAGAGAGCACCTGAAAGGCTTCTGAGATGAGGAAAGGAATGGAGAAAGTAAAATAGTGAAATAATGACTGGAGACAGATGAGAATGTGTTATTCTAGCACACATTCTGGCAGGGAAAAAAAAGATGGGATCAACAAGAGGGGCTAGGAAGCAGGATTCAGCAGCTAATGCTAACAAAAAGAGCTAGGACAATACAGCCTCCTCTCTTGAGAGACTGATGATTCATAATCTCTTTGTAACATTTAGAAGGATCAAAGGTAAGTGGAAAAATGCTGGATGACTTAAAGAACATCTATATTAGCTATGATAAATCCAAACAAAATGAGCAATTAATCGATCACAGTTATACTGGCAATAGAGGTACTGGAACTCCAGGTATAAATAAGTTCAATGATTTGTTACAACAGAGAAAATTGGTATTTTTTAATATTGTGAATTATGTAGATTAAAAATTCATATTGATACAATTATTATTATCAAGACTCATTCAGCAAAATGTTCTAGTCTATTCTTTCAGGATCTTCCCAATCCAGCTATCAAACCTGGGTCTCCCATGTTGCAGGCAGATTCTTTACCCAGCTGAACCACAAGGGAAGCCCCAAAATACTGGAGTGGGTAGTCTATCCCTTCTCCAGGGTATCTTTCCAACCCAGGAATCAAACCAGGGTCTCCTATATTGCAGGTAGATTTTTTACCAATTGAGCTATCAAGGACCTTTCCTTTTCCCATGCAAATATTATATTTAATGTTTTGGGTGGACGTGAGTCACAAAAATCAGCTCATATTGTCAAGTAGTTTTCACTTACCTATTATAATAACAATATAATAATGAACAATAATAACACTTACTTAGTAGTTGCTCTATGTCAGGAATTGCTCTAAGGGCATTAAATATATGAATTCACTTAAGTTTCACAACCACCTAATGAAGTAGGTTCCCTTGTTATTTAATTTTACCAGATGAAAAGATCCAGGCACAGAAAGACACACATCAGGAAGTGGCAGAACCAGATCAATACTCAAGTGAGCTCTATAACTCATGCTTCTAAACACTGTGTCTCCTTAATCAGTCTCTGAAAGCATGATTCCAAAGGCTTCACATAGTATCTGGCACAAGACCATTCAAAAACTGCTCATGGAGTAAATAGATGATGTACAGTGCTGTAATATTCTAAAATGATTCATGTCTCATCATTAATATTTAAACTAGCAGATTAAAGGTCTTAAAAAACACTATGATGACCATTTTTACATACAAATCTTTTTTCCCCTTTCTGATCTATAAGAGGATAAGATGGCTGGGTGGCATCACTGACTCAATGGACATGAGCAAACTTAGGGAGATATGGAGGGACAGGGAAGCCTGGCATGCTGCAGTTCATGGGGTCTCAAAGAGTTGGGAATGACTGAGCAACAGCAATGTAAGCCAAATGCTTAAGAGGGAATTATTAAGCCAAAGAGTATAAATGCTGTGAATCTTCTTACAAACAACACCAATTTGTCTTCCAGAAAATTCATACCAATCTACCTGCTACCAACAATGTATGGTTTCACCTCATCAGGGCCAAGCATTGGATAACTAAGTTTTTTCCTGTTACTGTAATAGCAAACCATAGCATCTGAATATTGTTTGATACTGCATTTCTTAGAAGTTGAATTAGGTTGGTATTTTAATATTTATTAGTCATTTGTATTTGTTTTTGTTTCACTGCTTTTCTAAGTCTAAATCTAACTCTCATTTAACCATTTGTTTTTCTTATACATATTTTTTCCACTTCTGACTTTGTGAAATTTTCTGTTGGCCTAGAAACTATAGTGCTATTATTATTTGTAATAAACCACTTACAACTGTCCTCCATTCAGGACAAGTGGGAGAGCAAAGGAACCAGATGGTAATTGTTAAAATCTGATCTGTAGGAGGAGTGTATAATTTCATGTTTAACCCTTCTTTTCCCAAATAAATAAATGGGGCATAAAGCTAAATATGTATAATTGAAAGTTAAAAGACATAAAGTACAAATTGAGCAAATAGCTTCAAGGGAAATGTATTTATTCATGACCATTAGTGTTCCAAACCATAAATCTACTTAATTAGATTTAATTACGGTACTGCTCAAGAAAACACAAAAATTGTAAAATCTGAGAGTTGCATTTTACATACTGCTAGAAGGAGTGTCTGTTTATGCAAATAATGGACATATCTTCACTCAAAAGGACTAACAGAATCAATTAAAACTATGTGGCTAAAGACACAAAGGAAACTTAAATGCCTATCACTAAGTGGAAGAAGCCAATCAAAAAAACCTACATACTTCATGATCCGAACCGTATGACATTCTGGAAAGAACAAAACTACGAAGAAAATAAAAGATCAATTGTTACCAGGGGTTAGGGAGGACAGAGGGAGGAACAGGCAGAATACATAAGATTTTTATAACTACTCTATATGATGATGGATGCATGTCATTATTATATAAGCTTGTCCAAACCCACAGAGGGTACAACATCAATAGTAAGACATAATGTAAAGGAGGGCTTCCCTGGTGGCTCAGAGGTTAAAGTGTCTGCCTGCATTGCGGGGTCTGCCTGGGTTGGGAAGATCCCCTGGAGAAGGAAATGGCAACCCACTCCAGTATTCTTGCCTGGAGAATCCCATGGATGGAGGAGCCTGGTGGGCTACAGTCCATGGGGTCCCAAAGAGTTGGACACGACTGAGCGATTTCACTCTCGCTTTTCACTGTAAAGGATGATTATAATGTGTCAATGTAGGTTCATCAATTGTAACTAATATACCCTCTGGTGGAGGATATTGATAATAACGGAGGCTATGCACATGTGGGCTAAGATGGTAAAGAATCTTCCTGCAATGCAGGAGACTTGGCTTCAGTCCCTGGGTTGGGAATATCCCCTGGTGAAGGAAATGGCAACCTGCTCCAGTATTCTTGCCTGGAAAACCCCACGGACAGAGGAGCCTGGTGGGCTACAGTCCATAGGGTTGCAAAGAGTCGGACATGACTGAGCAACTGACATATATATGTGGAGGGCTTCAAGGTGGCACTAATGCTAAAGAACTCATCTGCCAATGCAGGAGACATAAGAGATGTGGGTTAGATGCATGGATCAGGAAGATACCCTGGAGGAGACCAAGACAACCCACTCTACTATTCTTGCCTGGAGAATCCTATGGACAGAGGAGCCTGGCAGACTACAGGCCATAGAGTTGCAATGAGTTGGACATGACTGAAGCAACTCAGTGTGCATACATGCGTGGAGGCAAGCGGTATAAGGAAAATCTCCATGCTCTCCAGTCGATTTTTCTATGAAGACTAAACTGCTCTAAAAATAAAGTTTATAATTTAAAACAAGACTATGTGACTAATAAGGGGAGTGAAAATTTTAAAAATAACAACAACAACAAAAAAAAAACAGTCTTGAATTCTCCCGATTTCAAAGATCTTAACCACTTTTTTTCTGCTGGGACATTTGACTCATCAGGCAAAGTACAGTACAATAATGTAGCATTGAGTAAATACTGAAGACACTCCTATTTCTGAAACATGTTAACTACTATCTTTCTAGTTGATTTTACTGTATTTGCCTATTGCATTATAATGTATCTATTTACAGGTTTTCCCCTCCTGCAAAGCTGTGAGTTCATTAAAGTCCAGGGCTGTGTCTGGTTCATCATCTTATTCCTTGTGTCTGTAACAATCCCTGCCACATGAGAGACATTCAGGAAATGTGTTGAATATAGGAATAAATGGACACAAGGAAAACAAATGGAGAAGGCAATGGCACCCCACTCCACTACTCTTGCCTGGAAAATCCCATGGATGGAGGAGCCTGGTAGGCTGCAGCCATGGGGTCGCGAAGAGTGGGGCACAACTGAGCAATTTCACTTTCACTTTTCACTTTCATGCATCGGAGAAGGAAATGGCAACCCACTCCAGTGTTCTTGCCTAGAGAATCCCAGGGACAGGGGAGCCTGGTGGGCTGCCATCTCTGGGGTCACACAGAGTCGGACACGACTGAAGCGACTTAGCAGCAGCATCAGGAAAACAAAATATCAGTGATAAGAGCTTTCATTTTGGTCATCACTTCTAACTTTAAAAAACAGTTCACCAGCTGTATATTTATATCACATCATCTTTATCCATTCCTCTGCTGATAGACATTTAGGTTGCTTCCATGTCCTGGCTATTGTAAATAGTGTTGCAATGAATGTTGGGGTTCAGGTATCCAATGGGATATTACTCAGCCAAAAAAAAAAAGAAATAATATCATTTGCAGCAACACAGATGGACCTGCTGCTGCTGCTGCTGCTAAGTCGCTTCAGTCGTGTCCGACTCTGTGTGACCCCATAGACGGCAGCCCACCAGGCTCTGCTGTCCCTGGAATTCTCCAGGCAAGAACACTGGAGTGGGTTGCCATGTCCTTCTCCACAGATGGACCTAGAGATCTCATATTGAGTGAAATAAGACAGAGAAAGACAAATATCATATGATATCACTTACGTGTGGAATCTAAAAAGGCTACAAATGAACTTACCTACAAAACAGAAACAGAGAAGCAGATGTAAAAAATAAGCTTATGGTTATGGGGGTTTAGAGGAAGAGGAATAATTTTGAAAATGGGATTGATACATACACAGTACTGTGTGTAAAACAGGTAACTAGACAGCATATTGAAAAGCAGAGACATTACTTTGCCAACAAAGGTCCGTCTAGTCAAGGCTATGGTTTTTCTGGCAGTCATGTATGGATGTGAGAGTTGGACTGTGAAGAAAGCTGAGCGCTGAAGAATTGCTGCTTTTGAACAGTGGTGTTGGAGAAGACTCTTGAGAGTTCCTTGGACTGCAAGGAGATCCAAACCAGTCCATTCTGAAGATCAGCCCTGGGTGTTCTTTCGAAGGAATGATGCTAAAGCTGAAACTCCAATACTTTGGCCACCTCATGTGAAGAGTTGACTCGTTGGAAAATACTCTGATGTTGGGGGGGATTGAGGGCAGGAGAAGGGGATGACAGAGGATGAGATGGTTGGATGGCATCACCTACTCAATGGACGTGAGTCTGAGTGAACTCTGGGAGATGGTGATGTACAGGGAGGCCTGGCCTGTTGCAATTCATGGCGTCACAAAGAGTCGGACACAACTGAGCGACTGAACTGAACTGAATAGGGACCTACTGTATTGCACAAGGAAGTCTAATACCGTCTAATGGCCTATATGGAAAAAGAATCTAAAATAGAGTAGACATATATATATTTATAACTGATTCACTTTGCTGTATACCTGAAACATAATATTGTAAATCAGCTATATCCCAATTAAAAGAAAACCAGTTCATTCCTTTACTCATCTGTTCTCAAATTAAAACCTACCCTTGATCATTTCAGTATATATCCCTTGCACTGATGATAGTCCACATAGTTTCTTTAAGCTGTCAGAGTTAATTGACCATGATCCATGAAAGAGGAGATCTTTGGGGATCAAGAAGCTAGCATTGAATAAAATATCAGATGCAGGTACACAGAGTCACCACGAGATGCTCAATCTCCAGCCACCACCACTTGTTATGATTACAAGCAATAAGCAAGAGACCTCGTCTGTGTGTGCTAAGGTGATGTGACATCTGGAAAATATTGACTAGTTTTCCTCTTAGCAAACAGGATTCTCTAAACAGTCACCTTGAGAAAGGTGTAAGCAAATTCCCTCAAACTTTTTGACAATTCCAGTCTGCTCCACAGTGTACATATACCTAGCTGTACCCCCAAAGATGTACCTAGTTCATCAAACCTCCCATTGTTCTATCATGGCTGTTCAGATAGTCATTGAACACTTGAAATTCCAGCCCTGTGGTAAGCACAGGTTAATGTCATTTCTAAGTGTGCAAAGTGACGCTGCAGAACCAAAAGACAAGGGAAACTGGCCAAGAGTCCCCAGCTTTTGCACCTCGTAGCACATGTAGAAAAAGCAGCTATCACCCAGAGGTCTGTCAGCCTGCTCCAGCTGGCTCTCCTGACCCTGGCAAGCTGCTCCTAGGCCCCAGGAACTGGGCACACCTGTGTAACTCTGTAGTGGGCAGAAGCAACTTCATAGCACAAACTTTAGACTGAACCTAACATCGATCCCAAGGTCCCGTTTGTCTAGCTGTCAGGCAAACTTAGTCAAATTCAGTGATGCCTGAGTTTGGAATAAAACACAGTCACTTTTTTTTTTTCTTTTTAACTTTTCTCCCTTTCCTCTCCTTCACCCTCAGGCTTAAGGCTGATACTCAGCAGGCTTAATTGCTCCTAGATTATCAGTGAGAATATAAGGATAAATAAAATTTAAAGCAAGTGGCTTAATTCTCCCTACTAAAAATAAGGCAGGAGACAGTCCCCTCTCTTAGAACATTTTAACTTTCAAACTTGTAGTTATATTTTTAAAAAATCTCTTACAAATTTACAAACTGAGAATGTTTTTTTGAAGTGGCTGGGAGCCTTTCTTTTGAAATATAACCATCAAATCAGATTGGCCCATATCTCCTCATCTCTGTGGGAGGGAAGAGGTCAAACTTTCACAGATACTTGGCTCCAAAATGCAAAACCTTCTGTCATAGAGATTAAAAATGCAAATTTTCATTTTGCAAACCTAAGTAACTAACACAGATGATGACCCCCAGTTAAGTTCAGTTGCTCAGTTGTGTCTGACTCTTTGCAACCCCATGAATCACAGCATGCCAGGCCTCCCTGTCCATCACCAACTCCCGGAGTCCACCCAAACCCATATCCACTGAGTCAGTGATGCCATCCAACCATCTCATCCTCTGTCGTCCCCTTCTCTTCTTGCCCTTAATCTTTCTCAGCATCAGGGTCTTTTCCAATGAGTCATCTCTTCACATCCAGGCCAAAGTACTGGAGTTTCAACTTCAGCATCAATCCTTCCAATGAACACCCAGGACTGATCTCCTTTAGAATAGACTGGTTGGATCTCATTGCAGTCCAAGGGACTCTCAAGCATCTTCTCCAGCACCACAGTTCAACACCATCAATTCTTTGGCTTTCAGCTTTCTTTATAATCTAACTCTAACATCCATACATGACCCCTGGGAAAACCATAGCCTTGACTAGATGGACATTTGTTGGCAAAGTAATGTCTCTGCTTTTCAAAATACTGTCTAGGTTGGTCATAACTTTCCTTCCAAAGAGTAAGCGTCTTTTAATTTCATGGCTGCAATCACCATCTGCAGTGATTTTGGAGCCCAAAAAATAAAGTCAGCCACTCTTTCCACTGTTTCCCGTCTATTTGCCAAGAAGTGATGGGACCAGATGCTATGATCTTAGTTTTCTGAATGTTGAGATTTAAGCCAACTTTTTCACTCTCTTCTTTCACTTTCTTCAAAAGGCTCTTTAGTTCTTCTTCACTTTCTGCCATAAGGGTGGTGTCATCTTCATATTTGAGGTTATTGATATTTCTCCTGGCAATCTTGATTACACCTTGTGCTTCCTTCAGCCCAGCATTTCTCCTGATGTACTCTGCATATAAGTTAAATAAGCAGGGTGACAATATACAGCCTTGACATACTCCTTTTTCTATTTGGAACCAGTCTGTTGTTCCATATCCAGTTCTAACTGTTGCTTCCTGACTTGCATACAAGTTTCTCAAGAGATGTGAAAAGAAGGGAAGCAAAAAGCAAAGGAGAAAAGGAAAGATATGCCCATTTGAATGCAGAGTTTTGAAGACTAGCAAGTAGAGATAAGGAAGCCTTCCTCAGTGATCAATGCAAAGAAATAGAGGAAAACAATAGAATGGGCAAAACTAGAGATCTCTTCAAGATAATATATAAAGATATCAAGGAACATTTCATGCAAAGATGGGCTCAATAAGGGACAGAAATGGTATGGACCTAACAGAAGCAGAAGATATTAAGAAGAGGTGGCAAGAATACACAGAACAACTGTACAAAAAAGATCTTCATGACGAAAATAATTCAATGGTGTGATCACTCACCTAGAGCCAGGCATCCTGGAATATGAACTCAAGCGGGCCTTAAGAAGCATCACTATGAAAAGAGTTAGTGGAGGTGATGGAATTCCAGTTGAGCTATTTCAAATCCTGAAAGATGATGCTGTGAAAGTGCTGTACTCAATATGCCAGCAAATTTGGAAAAGTCAGCAGTGGCCACAGGACTGGAAAAGGTCAGTTTTCATTCCAATCCCAAAGAAAGGCAATGCCAAAGAACGCTCAACTGCTAAGTCACTTCAGTCCTGTCTGACTGTGCGACCCCACTGATGGCAGCTCACCAGGCTCTGCCATCCCTGGGATTATCCAGGCAAGAACACTGGAGTGGGTTGCCATTTCCTTCTCTAATGCATGAAAGTGAAAAGTGAAAGTGAAGTC